>JAODAL010004290.1:17500-159070 GCA_025379985.1 Phyllomedusa bahiana
TTTATTTTTATGGGTTTTTTGGGGTTTTTGTATTAGTATCCGTTTGCTTTTAAAAAAATGAGTGTGTTCCGCTGAGGAGCTATTTTTTGGGCCCCAAATTTTTATGGAATCCCCCAAATTTGGGGGGTGAATTTGAGATTGCTCTTGGGTGAACTTTTTTAACAAAAGTGTTTTACAAAGTTTTTAGCCATTTTCCCTTCTTTTATTTTAATGTTTTTTCTCAAAAAAGGGAAGATCTCTCCTTAGGGGAAAAGCGCCATTTTGGCGTGGGGAGATTCGAAAGGCGTTTACTCCACCGGGGAATCTGCATATCACAAGGCCATTTTGGGGAAAAAGAGTGAGAAAATTCAAGGCCCTCTATTAGATGTAACAAAACCTCCAAAATTTTCTTTTGACCCCTTGGGGCTTTGGAAAACAAAGGGGATATTTAGCCGAGCCAGCATCACCCATGATGCTGGGTGATGCTGGCTTGGCTTAATATTCCTTTTGCTTTCCAAAGACTCAGTGGGTCAAAAGCAAATTGAGGATGTGTTACATCTAATAGAGGGCGCTTGAGCTTCTCAGCTCCTTTCCCATAATGCCTAGGGAAATGTATATATCTCTAATCCATACATTTCTGGAGATTTAAGTTTAGCGATGAATGATTATTATGAATGCAAGTCTTACTCTGTAGGATAATTCCTGTGAAACGAATTTGGACAATATAAAAAAAATACCAAAAGTACCCCCTCCCCTCCAGGGGCTTACACGATCTAAGGGCTCATGTGTAACAGCATTACACCCCGATAGAAGCTCAGAATTGTATTTTACCCTATAGGTGCATAGGGCACCTATAGGGTAAAATCCCACTTAATGGAGATGCCATAAAACTTACCTTGAGAATATGCACCGGTAAAATCTGCGGCAGGATACAGTAGCAGAAAGTGGGTAAGAGAATATGAACCACATAGATATGCTATGAAATAAAACAGACTCGTACAGTTTAGCTATTTCTGTTGGGTTTTTAATCATGCATTTCACTCCTTTTAGACCGCTTTTGTTTCCAATTGGGAAAAAATCGCATGGGACATTATTTACTCAAAAACACAACACAGGCCATACTTACAGCTCAATGGCTGGACTAGAGACTGGACCCAGTAGGAGGTAACACAGGCCCCTGTGCTACTTGGGGAAAAAGCAGAGGGTGTCTGTATTTTGTATTGGACACCTAAAAACTGCTGGGCAGCCTGCCCAATCGAATAGTAGTAGCATAATAGGCTGTAAACCAGCATGGTGCACCACACGAATCTGCATTAATGGCACCCTTTTGTATCGCCTTATCTATATGCAATTATAATACCAGCCACCACCACCCTCATAAATAGAAGGCGTGTGAGTGGTTGTCTTATCGGTATTTTTGAATTTGTGCAATCTCCCCATGTATTACACTGTGGCTTTTTTGCATGCTGGTGGGACTAGGTATCAATTTAATGTGCAGTTTTTATCATCTAATTGTTCCCCCTAGTGGTGGGGTGTGTGAACTACTGCTCAGCAATTAGCTGCACCTGTTTATCTTTCCCAAGTAGCATAGGGGCCAGTGTTGCTTCCTATTGGGTTCAGTCTCTAGTCCAGCGATTAAGCTGTAAGTATGGCCTATGTTGTGTTTTTGTTTCCAATTGGGACCACATTTGCCCTATAGAAGTCTATGGCCTCATCACAGTATCCTGACTGATACCATGAACAGGCTTCCAAAAGGCTGTGCGACCGAGGCCTACATGTATCTGGGGCAAAATCTGCAGTAAATACACAGCAAAATACACATGTTACTTTCATAATATACTGCATTTTCATATACTGGATTTGTGGAAAAATGTCTGTGTGGACCTATCCTTCAAAGTTTTATGGGACTAGTAGAGACCCATGAGTCTTACTGTTCCTTTTATGCCTTTGGTTTTATACATGGCATGCAGTTTTATGGAGATATTTTTCCATAGATACTTTGCTTTCAAGGGCAAATCTCTGTGTTATACAGGTATAGTACCATACAGTGACCGTGCGCAGTGTTCCTCAGGCTTAAAGGGGTTGTCTCGCAACAAGGATTGCTTTTTATGTTAAAGATCTTGCAAAAACAAGTCACTTTGCAATATATGCCCATTAGCAGTATCCTACCCATTCTGAGATATCACCTCTTGTATGGGCTGCAGCAGCTCCTCAGGTTGCTATAGCTACAGACCTGTTTGATCCCTCCTGATAGGCTGCCTGCACTGGTTGCTATAACTACAGACCTGGCTTCTACTGCAGCCTAGTGGAAGCCAGTAAACACGCCCCTGAATTCAAAGTGAAACCAATAAAACAGGACTGAGGTAAGATGAATCAATGTAGTGAGACAACCAGGGCTGTGGAGTCGGCAAGCCGAAGCCCCGACTCCGACTCCTCAATTTCCCAAACCTCCGACTCCTGACTCCCCCATACACGGCGCATGTTTAAGTGATAACTTTACTGTAGTAAAATGGTAACATCAGGCTGTTTATCACCTTATGATACAATAATAAGGCTATTTAGGTAGAACACACACTTACAAGCAAAAGCGTAACAATGTTTTGATCTTTTGAACACTTGTGGGCAGAGTTAAAGAAAAAGCTGTATTTGTATCCAAGTCCAATCTGCACCAACATTGGGAATGTGTAGAAGAGACCTGGGGTCAGATTTTGGTCAAGACATGCTTGAATCTGATCCAGAGCCCAGAAGGATTCAGGCAGTATTGAAATTCAAAGGTGGATTTACCAAATACTAACAAAGTAATAAAAATTAACACTTTGATTTTTAGGAGCAAAACTATAACTAAGCAGATGCTAAATACCTGCAAGTCAAATTTATGCATAATATAGGTAAGATGACTGTAAATGAAATGACAGTAGCCTCATGTACAAAGCTGTAGTGGATGGTGAGATATGGAGCCTGAAAGTCACAAGTTCAAACCATTGTTACCATTTTGCTTGTCAGTGTAAAATATATTTATTGGACATGACTTTAGGACACAAAAAAATTGTAAATATGCAAAACACTGCAGGAACATTTATGGAGTCTCTGAATTTGTTCTGAGAAATAGTATTGCCTCCATCAGATGCTGCATACATGACTTCACATCTGATCTCATTATTTCCAGGATAGAGAACGGCCTCTCTACACTAACTTAGGTTGGGGGCAAAACGATAACCACAGGGGTAGCATCTCTAACAATGTCAGGGTATAAAGGAATTGCCTCAGCCACAGTCCGTTTTGATGAATGGTTAAACCCTTCTACTTCTTTGAAAACAGGTGAAAAATTTTGCTAAAATCTGTTTGCCCTGGGAGCGGAATCTTTTCCCCTGGGGGCAGCGTTTTGCCTGCTCCATGTCATCAATTACACTCCTCATGTGATAAGGCGGAAGATATGGGAGCAGTAGCAAGGGCAAGACCCAATTCCTCTTGCTCTTTGCACTGCATCGAACTAACTGGATCAACTAATTATATATTTTGGGAGTCTGAGTCGGTCCCTTTTATGACGACTCCGACTCCTGCAAAATAGCCTCCGACTCCACGACTCCAACTCTACAGCCCTGGAGACAACCCCTTTAAATCTACTTCTGTAGACATCTATTGTATGATGCTGCTTTTTCGTAGTATATTCGTTAAGTCAATGCAGGAGTTTAGTTGTGTTTAGCAACTTTAGCTATTGTTAACATCGAAATGTTGGCAGGCAAATTTGTACAATCTTTTCTTCCTCGAAAGATCTAAAAAAAAGTATTAGTTTTTTTAATTTTAAGGATATGTTCACACGGCTTATTTCAGAACTTATTTACGGTCGAATTTCCAATCGTAAATACTTTCCGAAATCAGTGGCCAATAAGTTTCAGGCCATTTTATATAGATTTAAATGGGAAATAGATGTCGTCGTTCGGACGACACGTATTTCCGTGCCATATTGCGCTGCGGATTTGCGGCCGCAATACGGCCGGAAAAACAATGGTCCTGTCACTTATTGGGCCGTATTTCACGTCTGAATCACCCCCATTGTAGAATGGGGAATGTAATTCTGACGCGAAATACGTGCCACACTTTGTGACACGTATTAGCAACTGATTTCGGAACGTATTTACGATCGGAAATCCGACTGTAAATACGTTCTGAAATAAGCAGTGTGAACATAGCCTAATAAGTAGACTCATTTTAGTGTAGAGTTCACAGGACCTGACTATTTCATGACACTTGATGAGCTGAATATGAAAGGTCCCGACTCCCCACAGTCCATCAAATGAGAATGCAACATCTCCAGGATCCAGCACCCATAGAACCAGACCAGCTGGGGGCTTGAGGAAGACTCCAGATTGGGGTCAAAGCGTTGCTCATCTTGGAGGGAAATGAGTATTTTCCACTAGTCCTTGGATACTGTCATTTTTTCTTATGTTTTGGTGATTATTTAATGAGCTGTGGTTGTTTAGGACCTTGTGAGTGGATAATCAGTTGCTTTTTCAGTTTGACCGTAGGCTGAAGACAGATTTTGGAATATTTGATGGAATTGGAGAACGTTCCAGTTCTGTGTTGTATGTCAGTTCTAGGGGTTATTTTACTGATTTCGGACGACTACTGAATCTTTTTGGTAGGTTCTCTACCTAAATTCAGTTTTAGAAAAATCTGATCTGCTCTCCTGTCTGTTTTAGGAAGTACTTGTATTAATAATAATAAAAAAGCACGTTTTTAAACATATTATCTTGTACCTTTGTCTTTAGCTCTTCTTCTGTTGTGCCTTCTGAAGTTCATGAATAAATTGACAATTGGGTGTTACCAGTTGGGGAGTGTGTCCCTATAATCTGACAATCACTGTATCTAAATATATAGACACAACTCTTTAACATGGTGAGTGGTAACATCCAGTTGCTATTTTTTTTTTTTTTTTTTTTTAAAGAATTTCAAGGAGTAATAGAAGAACTATATGATTTGAGAAACTTTCTAGAAGTATTGTTACTTTGACTACAAGTCGTTACCAAACCGGGTATGGTACCGTGTTCATGCAGGTTTGTAGGTTGGCTGTCCCAAATAACTTGAATGTAAGAAAAGCGATGAGTAGCTTTTTAGTACTCAGACTGGTGACTGGGGGAGATGTTATAGTTACAGCCTTTTAAATCGGGATGCAATGTCCCTAACAGACTGTCTGAAATAACCGGCTACAGATCAAGACATTATTAAACTGTGAGAAGTGAAGGGGAAAAAAGACTTGTCATGTCATAATAAGATGTTCTGAAAGTAACTTTAGGTCAGGAGTGGTCACTTTACTAGTCTGACGGAGTAAGCCAGGAGCCAAATAGAAAAGGCTGCCATAGACTTGAGGAGAACAAAAAACATCAAAATGTAAAGCACCAGCAGAAGATGGCTAGAACTTGAAATTGTCCTGTTCTGATTTAGGGAGAAAACCTCTTTAAGACTGGACTTCATTCACCCTAAGAGGTTTTTTTTTTTCTTTTTTTTTTTTTTTTTTTTTTGAGAACAACCTCTACAGTTGATGCCGTTTTTTGAGCCCAAACATGAAGTGGATGCAGCAGAGCAGAGACATAGAAGACCACCTTTTATGTTTTCTTTTGTATCTAAAAACTGCATCAACTGTAGTGGTGGTCGCCCTCGCCCTTCCCCCAAAAAAATAAAAATTGCTGTGTGAATTCTCCCTAAATCTGCCCTGTTAGGTGACTGAAGGACATACATATTGGTTGGGCCATTGCTGTGCTGGCAACAGACAGACATAAATACTCCTTAATTATGGGGAGTACCCTGGTTTGCCTGTCCACTTGGCTCACATTACACAATGTACTAGATTGTGGTTTACACTTGACCACACGATAGGGGGCATTTTATTTTATTCACCCCTTCAGCCAGTGCTTAGTGGCTTGCTAGTGCTAGGTGGGTTACCTATAATAACTTCTTTTTTTGTTCAATTTAGGCTAGGTCTACCGCAAAAAACAGCGGTTGGATTCCCATCGGCCTAGTACATCCCGTCCGGCGGAATATATATGTCTGTTTAGGAAAACCTCAGTAAAAAATCCGTGCTTTGTAGACTGCAGCACGGATTTTCTATTGAGGGCTACACAGCACAGTCGGTTTTTCTGTGAATTAAAAATGATGAATCCGCTGATAAACCGACCGAAATCCAGTGCTGTGTAGACATTGCCTCAGGCTGTTTTGTATTATAATTTTTTGTTGTTTCCTGCTTCTGTGGTTAGGGTATGTCCACACGATGTACGTACTGTACGCGCCGCAATACACCGTGTGTTTCGGGAGCTCGCGCTAATATGCACGTACTCCCGCGCCGCGGGGAGCCGACAGCCCGCCGGCCCCATTGATATTTATTACTCACGGCGCGTATTCGCCACGAATAATTGACATGTCACTTATCTCCCCCGTGCGTACACTACGATCGTACTGTAGGAGCGGGGAGAGGAGGCGTAATCCATAGTTCACCATGAGAACTATTGATTACTGTAATTTTGGCGTACATCTCGTCCGTATTAGAGCGCAAATGCGCGCCGAAATTACACCGTGTGAACATAGCCTTATATTTTGATACTTGTAAATATTTTTTAAGCTTTTATTACATGTAGTTCTAAATCTGTCATCTAGCCTTTGGGACTATCTTGTGATACCTATGAACATAGCAGAGAGCATTCTCTACAGATAAGCCCTCCAGATATTTCCATTACTGAAGATGCCCATACGCCATAGATCATTGTGGCTGAATTCTATTTAACGGGTATGAGGATATCTCAATTGTCCCAGAGACTACTCTCTTATACAAGGTGCCTGAGTAGGTGGGAACTCATGGAACTTCCTGCTCTTTGCTCTCCTTTACCTGTACTTGCTGCAAAACCCTGGCTGTAAGCTACATGTAGGAACCACAGCTCAGCCGCGCCATCTTTGTATTGGGAAAGAAGTTTTATTGGGCCACAAATTGTGGCCACTTATCCCCCTCTCCCTATTGAAGCATGCACAGTGGATTCCAGCACACAAGTAGCGGATGAAGGCTTTGGGGTGGCAGCATTCTCCAAGTGCCCATGTTGAATACTGTTCATGCAGGGTAACCTATGGCAAATGGATTATGTGTGGCTGCTTTCGCCCTTGACTAGAATGTATTTTTCAGGTATATGACCTTCTTTGAGCTTAGTCTTGCATTTATGTAATTTTTGCGCTTTTGCTTTACATGTTGTGTGCAACCCTGTTATTTCATCAGATCTCGCGGTCCACTGTTATGTATGTTCTTTTTATATATGTCGTACTTGTATACCCCAACATTTTTGTTGGTTTCCTTTGTTGTGCTTGTTTTTAATATACCTTAAAAGGGTTGTCCAGCAAATTATAATTTTTTTTTTTTAATGGGGTCAGGTTGGGTAAAAATAATAATAATGGATCCGTTTTTAGATGTGTGTTTGGATCGCTGTTTTGAACCCACATATGCATCTTACAATGTGCAGTGTGATTTACATTGCTTTCAATGTAAACACACATTGGCATTCAGACGAGCGATCACCTATGCGTGTTTACATGCTTGTGATGCGTCTTTCGGATCCGTTCAAAGAACTGTCATGTGAGTTCTCGATCCGAAAGACACAGCAGTTACCCTATTTAAAACTATAGGGTGCGATCCTGCTGCAACCAAAACGCACCTGCATGTTGGATGCCATTGGGATGCAATTTATGCAGCGCTTTTGGATGCGTTTTTTAGATCCAAAATGGATCCAACACGCCGTGTGAACATACCCTTATACTTACCTACAAGTCTCACGCCAGACTCCCCAGCTATCTGCTCCTTGACATGAAGCTTCTCGCCCCAACACACAGGAGAGGCCCGTGCCCCATTGTATATGAGTGGAACCTGAGCCTCCCCTGTGTAGGGACGAGAACCTGGAAATCAATAGAATCGGATGGCGGGGAGTCCTGTAGGAAAGTATAACTGCTTTTTAATTTTTATCATCTACCTTGGCCCCTTTGACTGTTCATTTTTATTTGAGGGACAACCCTTTAACAAACTCTTGATATAAAAGACTCTTGACATCTCTCTTGATTATGTATGTAGTGGGATAGCGGTCAGATGGGCACGCATTCAGGTGTTAGCGCTCTTAGGTGGGGGGCTAGCTTTAGGCTATGTTCACACGGCATAATTGCAGGGCGTAATTACGCCGGGACTACGGGAGCTCGCACTGACACCCACGATGTGGGGGGGCCGGCAGCGCGCCGGCCTCATAGCCATTCATTACTAGCGGCGCGTATTCACCACTAGTAATTGATATGTCACTTATCTCTCCCTGTGCCGTATTGCACGAGCGAGGAGAGGAGACGTATTCCAGAGTTTTCTATGAGAATTGTGGATTACCGTAATGACTGGGACGCATTTCGCTCGTATTAGACCGCAGTACGGTGCGAAATATGGGACAAAATACGTCCCAGTTTAAGCCGTGTGAACATAGCCTTAATGACCAGCTCCGTGTTGCTGCACCATTCAGACTTAGCACCACTATATCTGTATGTCTGGACGTTACCAGTACGGATGTAGTAGCCCTTACTAGGCAGTAATGAAACATGCTGTGAAATTAAAGAAATGGCATGCATGTGCATGGGTCACGCCAGTGCAGTGTTTTCGTGACCAAAATACAGAGGAAAATGTAAATTTCCTGCTCGGGAAGTCGTGTCTCCTATCATGTAGCTACAAGACCCTGGGGAAGGCACATGTGGATTTTTTCCCCTTTATGGCTCCTCCATGAGGAGCAACGGGTCCTGTGGCCCTGTGAGGCGGCCATTGCTTCCCTTGGGTGGGGGGCCACCTCCGGGGTAGGTCATTACTGTATCTGAGGACTATAAGGGTCTGTGCCACCGTGCACCCCCTCCTGCCATTTCACTTCCTCAGCGTCTCTCTCTGTCCGGCGCGTGTTTACCTCAGTGAGCACAGCGTTTCCATAGCAACCAAAGGGAAGATCTTGTCATTTTATGTAATTCGCCGCAGCTGAAGAGGGCCGAAATATTAAGTTGTTGCCATGGAGATGGCTTTGATAGATCAGTTTCTTTTGTGTCTTTCTATTTTTTTCCTCCCTGTAGAAATTATGTAGTCCAGGAGTCTGGCATTAACACCTTCCTCGCAGGGGATAAGCCTCGCTCTCTGGATCACAGCACCACAAATGGCGGCTGGTGTTTGAAGCAGTTCCATGTGACGGTTACATGAAAGCGCTCACACTGACATTAGATCACACCCGGGTCTCGGTGGCAAGAGCACGGTTGTAGTGCGGTCCCCTGCAGAGAGCTGTAGTCTCGCAGTGTGACTGCTATTATTACCGTGCCGTGCAGTCTCAATGCACAGTCCATGCGCCTCAGAGAGTCCTGTTTTATGTACTCCACATAGAGATAAAGCCAGCACCGATACATGTACCCTCAAATTATCGTCCTCACAGGAAAGATGGGACCTGGAGCTTCAAAGTATAGTCTGGAATTTAGAAAAGCGTAACCAATGCAGTCACCTTACACATTGATAGAGTTGTAGAAATGGTGACGCAAGGATTTACGGTACATTGTTGTTGTGGATAGGCTATTTAATTTTTGGAGGGGTCAAAATCATGTCCTAATTCATCATGCACCACCAATTGACCTTCAGAGCCGCAGTCTTTCATATAAAAGTTCATTCCAATTTGGCCTTGAGAGGAGTCTGTTAGAATGGGTCCTATATGAGGAAGTTACCTTGACATGGTAGATTAGCATACAGAATTTTGATCAAAATGTGCACTAGCAATCTTAACGGTTTACAAATAGTGTAGATGGCAGTGGTTTATTTCAGGATATTTAATAAATTCAGTGTTTGCCTGTGTCTTAGCACCGGCGACGTACTGTTGTCCAAGTGTTGCCTAATGGAGCTTGGCGTGGTACGGACTTCATAATAAATGCTTGTTCTAGTCCTCTGTAAATGAGATTGTTGTGGCCGCCTGGATATTAGTTACCTATGAGTAGCTGCCCATGCTGACAGGTCACCAAACTGAACTTGCATGATAGATAAAAAATGTAATTGCATTGTGTGTGTGTATGTATATATCTAAATATATATATATTTTTTTTTTTATAGATAGATAGATATATACTCTATAGATAGATATATATGAGAGAGAGATGTATATACATATATATAGATATAAATTATAATATAAAGATAACACACATTTATGACTTGAAAAAATTAGCTAGAACACCTCCTATACCTCCTTCACATAGTCAAGTTATACTCTTCCTGACACACCCCCTACAACTGGCAGCATCCCCCACCCCCACACACTTCTTTTTTTTTTTTTTTTTTTACCTCAGTCATGTATCGTTGTTGATGATTTTATTCTGTTCTGAAAATCTGTTTTTGCTTTGTGGGCATGATATGTCAGACCTGACAGTGTTCCAAAGGGGAATGATCGATGGTGAGCGCCTTATATGGTCATCTGTGCCCTGGTGTGATAAGATCTACTGTTTTCTTGATCGTATTTCAGTATGCAAAGACTGGCAAAGCATTTTCAGACAGAAGTAGCTAACGCTACTGTCCCATCGATTTAGCAACTTGGCTCACAGACACCCCTATCCAGGTCCACACCCGCAATCATTCCTCATCATTTTGTTAAAACAGATCAATATAAGGCAACATAAGCTATGTGACCAAGAGAAAAGGGGGACACTATTGGTGATGGCAGATGTGTCAGGAAGAGTTCAACCTGACTATGTAAAAATGGGGTGGTTGTAGTTAATTTGGCCAACCTCTGTGTGTAGATATTTCTACTTTGCCAAATGTAATGTGGAACTGTCCTGTAGAGTATGCAGTGTAATCTGCCAGCATCAAGTTATGGAGAAGAAGCTGAGCAGCCTGAAATATAACTTTGTTGTTAAATATTCTGAAGAGTTTTTAATCTGTTCATTTTAAAGGGTCGTCTCACTACAAGGATTTCTTTTTATGTTAAAAATCTTGCAAAAACAAGTCACTTTGCAATATATGTCCATTAACACTGTCCTACCTATTCCTAGATATCCCCTCTTGTATGGGTTGTATCGCCTCCTCAGGTCGCTATAGCTACAGACCTGTTTGATCTCTCCTGATAGGCTGCCACTGCTGGTCGCTATAGCTACAGACCTGGCGTCCTCAGCAGCACATCACTGCAGGCCAGTAGAGGCCAGTAAACGCCCCTAATTAAGAAACAAAACTGAGAAAACAGAACTGAGGAAAGATGAATCGATGTAGTGAGACAACCCCTTTCAATCCCTGCTTATTCTCCGTTGAGTCCGGTGGGCGGTCTTACCAGTGCTAAACCTCTATTCCTGTATGTATATTTATTCATCAAAGGTTTTCAGTCGCTGATAAGTTCACCTACAGGACTCCTAAGCCCCAAATAAGCAGGGATTTAAATAAAGCGAAGTACACAAAATACATCGGAAAGCCAACGGCAATTTGCCCTATGCAGGACCGCGGATTTTGGCTCTGATTTGTGCAAAAACCGTGGTCGCTTTTAGTTTTTGCCGTCGGCCCATACAATTGAATGTACAGGAATCTGACGGCAAACCGTGGTACTCCGGGGGAATATACAGCAGGTTGCATATTCGGTCGGATTGTTAACGCAGAGGTCAAAAACCCGTAATGTATAGACTACAGCACGGGATTTCATTGCGGTCTATGCAGTACAGGGTATCATCGGATTCTCGGCTGTTTCAAAATACTGAAACAGCCAAAAATCTGGCGGTATTCCTGTGCTGTGTAGACCACAGGTGTCAAACTGCGGCCCTCCAGCTGTTGGGAAACTACAACTCCCATCATGCATTTATATAATCTTTAACAGTGGGCATGACGGGAGTTGTAGTTTCCCAACAGCTGGCGGGCCGCAGTTTGACACCCCTGGTGTAGACATAGCCTTAGATGACAGATTTCCCACATTCCTTAAACCAGAGAACTATATATCCGTCTTCTCAGCACCTCCGGTCTATAACATCAGCCTGCATATTCCTACACGACGGGTTTTGTTCAAGAATATATTGGATTGTTTTAAATGTAACTGTCTCCAATCGATATTATTAGGGCCTGGCACCCACTGGGTGCAGCAGGTACAGAGCACACAGCCTTCTGGGGTCATCCAGTCTTGGCAGCGGTTAAACTCCACCAGCTCAGTGCAGATCTTTCAGGCACAATACGCAAGCTGCTTTGCAGATCTAGAGTGCCACCTGCCACTGTCTATTCATGCTGGGTCACTGTGCAAGCTTGTTTACTCATCGTAGATGGCACAGATACGCCTCCTGTGCCTTTTGTCCATTATCCTTACAATATGTTTAGTGTCATTACAGTTGCTTTGTGTTGAGTGACACTTTTTTTTACATATATAATTAATCACATGTTTGTATTACAGGAGGCTGAATAGCACTCAATGTGAGATTCGTGTGGGGGCTATTCACAAGGTACTTGTTATTTGTTTGCTGTTTATTATTTTTTTTTTTTTTTTGCTCTGTTTACTACTATTAATGGTCTTTGACCCTTTTTTTTATCATGTGCGTCTTTTATTCTGCTAACACTGGGGCAGATTTAATATGGTGTAATATTCAGTGTAAACCTAGACTAGAAAGTCTAGAAATGTGCCGCATTCATCGCTGTATGATAACTCTGGTGCATGTTTACATACTTCTATCTAAGGGTATGTTCACACAGCGTCTTGCATCCGTAAGAACATCCGCTTTTTAGATGCGTCTCGGGGACCAACAGAACGGATCCAGAGACGGATCTAACAATTAGCAGTGAGATTATCGCTGCCCGCAATGAGGAACACGCAGCGGCGTTCACATGAGAGATCGCTGCTGCGTGTTCCCATCGCGCCTGTTGGGTCCGTCTGGCAAAGAATTGACATGCAATTCTCGGCAGGCGCGATGCAAACACGCAGCGGCGATCTCTCATGTGAACGCCGCTGCGTGTCTGTTATTGCCGGCAGTGATAATGTCCGTTCTGTTGGTCCCAGAGACGCATCTGAAAAGCGTATGTTCACACGGATGCAAGACGCCGTGTGAACAAGCCCTAACTTTCCACCCTTTTCACCTAGCCTTAGTTTACACCCATCATTGCATCAAAATGTGTTGCATCACACACTAAGCCACACCCCTTTCCACAAAGCCACACCTAGTTGTCATGAGTACACCCCTTTTGTTGAGCACGGCGCCAAAATGCTTCAAAACTGTTAATAATGTGTTGTAAGGCATGTACGCCACAATTCTGGCACAATTGCAATAGTAAATGTGCCCCAATGTTCCCATAGCGTTGTCTTAGTACCATGGAGATGAATTTTAAGGGTATATTCACATGTGACAAATTTGTTTCAGACATTTCTGTAGCTGAAAATTGGATGTGTTAATATGAATGAAGTGGTTTTGACAACAAGGACTCATGGAATCCCAGTCCGAAATAAAAGGGATAATTGCAGTTTTGTTGCTTTGTGTATATAACAGTAATACTATTGCTCCTGTCTTGTCAGCAGCTGTTTTATGATGATATGTGCTATAGACACAGTGGTTTGTATTCTGCTGACAGACTTGATAGGGTAACTGTGTCTTAATTTCCTCCCCATTGAATCTCTCGTCGCAATTCCGTCGTTTGCAAAATTGCTGTATATGCAAACCCCTGTTACCAGCAAGTAGGTTGGCAAAAGGTACAGCTACACTGTAAGGCTATGTTCACACGACTGATTCACGCCATAATTGCGGGACGGATTTCGCCCGCAAATACGGCGTGTGGACGAGGGAGCCGACAGCTCGCCGGCCCCATAGACTTTTATTATCCACGGCGTGTATCCCGTTGGGATAATGTGCATGTCACTTCCTCCCCGCTTGCGAAATACGGAATCCAGGAGAGGAGACGGAATCCATAGTTCTTAATGAGAACTGTGGATTACCGTAATGACAGGGACGGATTTCAGCCGTATTTGCGCGCCGTACTGCGCGCAAATACGGCTGAAATCCGTCCCAAAATCAGCCGTGTGAACATAGCCTAAAGGTATGGTCACAATTTTTTGCAATTTTATTATCATTGCAGAGGTAGTTTTCGCCTCTGATTAGGATGCAGCTAAGCCCCATTTCAATTAAGCTAATCTGCGACATGCCTACCCGAGGGAGAATCCGAGCAGGATCTACCTTAAAGGGGTTTTGCCAAGAATTGAGTTCCTTACCCAACAGGCTGATACTCCCCTCTTGAGGCCTGAAAAAAGTGGTGTAGTGTTTCTGTGTTTAGAAAAATCAAGTACCTCCTCTGTGATGTCATCGCTCCACCTCCCATGCACGTTCCCGATACTCAGTCTCTGTAGTTCAGCAAAAATTGTTTTGCTGATCCACATAGGAGAACTGTATTGTGCACAAGCTATATGCGTTTTATTTCTCCCTCTTATTTGCTCAGGAGAGAAGATAAGCTCAGCAGGCAGCCTTCTTTCATTCCTTCAGGAACGGCTGCATGGGGAGAGGGAGGAGGGCTGAGCAGAGAGCTAGGGAGCGTCTGCATGTTTACTCAGATAATTATATTACAACCAGTGGATTCTCTATCCAAAAAACACAAGATCTTTCTCCCCAGTCCCTTCAAAGCTCGTTCATGTTCCCTGCCATCAGATAAGAAGTGCAAACAACTCAAGTGTGGCCAGATCAGCTCCTGTCAGCTCCTGGTCATGTCTAATGTAAACTGTCAGGAAACCGAGGGCATCTTAGTCAGGCTGTAGCTCAGAGGCTTCACTTTTTTGATGACATATATTTAGAAAAGTGATTAAATACCTATTTTGGAGGATCCCACGTCAACGTTAGATCGTGGCAAAAACCCTTTAAAGAGTGGACATAACTATATATTTTTTTTCTGCACCACAAATTTCAAATCCTTGGTGTAGAAAATCAGCGCTGTAGTTCAAAGTGTAAACTATTGCACGGATTGCCCATTCGCATGAATGAGTCTGTTTGCACGTGGATTTTAAGGTGGAACCCACGTCGAATTCCATTTTTTACAATCCGCCGTGTGAACGAACGCTAAGGCAAGTGGTTAAAATAGGATTTCACAAAAATTGCCAGCAGCCCGGCTGCCATATTTTAAAGATGTCCTGTGCCATTTTGTGGCAAGAAATTACCCGGCTAATTGTGGGCGTTAAAACCCTGCCGGGGGCTCTGGACCTCTGACTCCTAATTGGCAGGTTCTAGATAAATATTGCCTTTTTAAGTATGATTTGTATTGCATCCGGAAGAAGTAATTACAGAGGCTGGAAGCCGTTCTCTGTGAAGCACTCTCTATCCTTACTGCTAATATCGCTGCAGATGACTAAAGCTGCTAATTAGGTCTCCCGACGCAGGGTAATATCTGTTTAATGGCAGTTTACTCCCCTGAGCCTTGTCTCTTTTTTAGCATAGTTTCTTGAGTTAGACCGGCTTAATCACCCTAAGAGACGCCAGATCTTACAGGTTTGCCAGAGTGTTAAACCGCGCAGTGAAATGACTGCATCTGGTCTGAGCGGCGTCACTATGACAGGCGGTAAACCTCCCAACGTGACACGTACTTGGCTTGCTGGACATGATTTAGCTCTCGGCAGTAACCTGCCATGGTAACTCTTAGGCTATGTTCACACGGCTTATTTTGGGATGTATTTCAGCCCGTAATTTGCGCCGTACTGCGGGAAATTACGGGCTGAAATACGTCCCAGTCATTACGGTAATCTACAGCTCTCATAGAAAACTATGGATTACGTCTCCTCTCCCCGCTCGGACAATACGGCGAGCGGGGAGAGAAGTGACATGTCAATTATTCACGGCGTATACGCGCCGAGAATAATGCATGTCTATGGAGCCGGCGTGCTGCCCGCCACCCTGCCCCCGTACACACGGCGTAATTGCAGGGCGAAATACGTCCCGCAATTAAGCCGTGTGAACATAGCCTTACTTGTCGACTTGGTTCTCATCGGCTCGTTTTTTGTTTTTTTTTTCTTCAGTTTTAGGCGATGTTCACACGGCTTATTCACGAACGTATTTACGTCGGATTTCCGATCGTAAATACTTTCCGAAATCAGTTGAAAATCAGTTGCAAATAAGTGTCACTAAGTGTTGCACGTATTTCGCGACGGATTTACAATCCCCATTCATTATCTGGGGTGACTCCCTCGCGAAATCCAGCCCAGTAATTGACATGCACATTGTTTTTCCGGCCGCATCGCAGCCGCAAATCCGCGGCGGCAATACGGCACGGAAATACTTGTCGTCTGCACGACGACACATATTTCCCATTAAAAGCAATATTAAATTGCCTGCAACTTATTTCAGACTGATTTCGAAACGTATTTACGATCGGAAATCCGACCATAAATATGTTCTGAAATAAGCCGTGTGAACGAGGCCTTACTTGTAGAGAACTTGTTTTTATTTATTTTTTGTAAGAGCTGTAGGTGCTGTGCAATGTATTATTCAGGGTGTCTAACGCTGTTCTTTACCCACAGGCCAAGCTTCCTGATCTGCAGCCTTCCCGTCCCCTGATCGTGATCCCATCACTCAGCATGAAGAGCTGGTGTGGATGCCCGGCGTCAATGACTGCGATCTGCTGATGTATCTCAGGGCAGCCAGGTGAGCCCTTCCCAGCCAGTGATTAAATCTGCCCCTTTTATGCCGCATGAGTGGTGCCAGTCATTTCAGTTACAAAGTTGATGCCTTGTTTTGTAGATTCATTTTATCGATTCATAGCTCCCATTAAAGGGGTTGTCTCACTACATGGATACATCTTACCTCAGTCCCGTTTTCTCAGTTTAATTTTTTAATTTACTTGCTTCTACTGGCCTGCAGTGACGAGCTGCTGAGGATACCAGGTCTGTAGCTATAGCAACCAGCGATGGCAGCCTATCAGGAGAGCTCGAACAGGTCTGTAGCTATAGTGACCAGCGCTGGCATCCTATCAGGAGAGATCTAATAGGTCTGTAGCTATAGCGACCAGCGCTGGCAGGAGAGCTCAAACAGGTTTGTAGCTATAGCAACCTGAAAAAGGTAACAAGAAAGAGGAAAAAAATGGTCCTAAAACTTAACTTTTAATCACTACAAAGTTAAAATATACTATTCATATTCTAAATAGATGGGAGACCTGACAAAAGGGATACTATGGGATAAACCCAAATAGACTATTATACCCTATCCTAGCCACAAATACAGGATAGTCGCCCTGATAAGGGCATTCCCGTCCGCAACCTGACCCTAAGATAGGAAACACTAAACCAAGAAAGTGTGATAAATCCTAACCTAAAGGAATGAGTTCTTAGTGATAGTCCCGTCCCAACATGTTTCAGCCATCCATTAGATAATCAATTGGCTTCCTCTGGGGACAATTAGAAAGATACAGATGAATGCAGTAGGACAGTGAGAAAAGCATGTAACCAAAATAAGTCCTTGAGATAGCTAAGGGTATACAAATATCAGTACCTACAAGGCCAGAAAAGATACTCGGGTGTAGGCATAAAAAGAGGGTATACAAATATCAGATATCAGTGCCTACAATGCCAGAAAAGATAATCAGGAGTAGGCATCATAATGGAAATGTACAGTTTTAAATCGTACATACCACCTGAATGTTACAAATCGGCAGTCCAAATAGTCACCAAGCTGTTGAAAAGAAAAAGGGAAGTCACACCAAAGCGACTCCACAGCACGATATTTAGTTATAGACAACAGCTTTTATGTATAATCTTACAGGATTGCATGGTGAGGTCCGTCTCCCGCCCTGTAAAGGCAGCGCAGCATCGGCTGTCAATAGCAGAGACGCCGAGGATCGCAGCCGGCCCTGAATTTATGCACGCGTTCAAGACGGCGCCTCAGTGACGTAGTCTAGTGCGACCGCGGCTGGAAACTAGGATGAGAGCGCGTCCTTAGTAACGGCGCATGCGCAGATAATATAGCACGGCGATGCGCGCTATCTGGGTCCGTATTGAAAAGAATTGACATGCAATAGACAGCAGTGATAATCTCACTACTAATTGTTAGACTGATAGAGCGGACCCCAAGACGGATCCGAAAAGGGCTTGTTACACGGAGTGTAAACTCTGTGTGAACAAGCCCTTAGAGGGGTGTTCTTACCATGCCGTTTCACCGAACACAGCTGGCTTCGGACTCCCACTTCCTGTTAAGGATATAGGCTATACAACAATGATTGGCGTATCAGTTGTGCTATACCTAGCTGAGCCTGTTAGAGGGATATTAGTGGTGGAGGACTTTTAACAGCAGGACACAAAGCTACAGGGCTCAAGAGGGTTAACATTTTTCAGTAAGAAACATAAACAAGCTTCCTTGCTGCTGATAAGACACAGGAGGGAGTGATATCACCTTCCCAGCCAGAGCAGGAGAGATGATAGGTAACCTAGGGAAGTCAATGTACATAAGCAGGAGATGAGATCTGCTCTAGCTTTGAAATGAAACAAAATCAGATCAGCAATGTATTTGCCAATAGTCTTTATTGAACGTAATCATTGAAGTGGGAATGTTCTTCAAGGATTTTACCTGCACGTCCGTTTCCCAACTGCAAATGAGTGGGACTATGTTAGGATATGTTCTCACGTGACAGATTTGTTGCCGCATGTTCTGCGACTGTCCCATTCATCTGAATGTGGTTTTCAGACATTCATGCACATGTAAAAGGAATAAATCTATGGTGTGTGAACACGCCCTGATGTAGGGGATGAATGCAGACCAGGTTGTCCCAATTTTGATCCAACAAATGTGTTTTTTCTATGTTTTTTTTTTTTCTTTGTTTCTCTGTCACTGGGTGTAGTATACTCATTTGACGTGTGCATCTCTTCGGACAGGAGCATGGCTGCCTTTGCAGGGATGTGTGACGGCGGATCTACAGAAGATGGCTGTGTCGCGGCTTCTCGTGACGATACAACACTCAACGCACTTAACACAGTACGCATCACCTACTCAATTATTTCCTTGTCTACATATTCAGAGGAATTTCCATGCTGCAGGGTTTTTAAAGATGACATAGGTCGTCCAATGACGGCACTGCAGTGATTGTGCTTCTTTTTTTTTTTATCTGATATATTTTATCATTTATGTTCGTCCTTGGAGTTTTCATCTTATTTTTTCTGTGCACTGCCAGACCAATTATCCAGACCTCCTTTAAATCCAGAGAAAGCTCAGATAGGCTGCAGGATGTGTGTGCAGTATTATCTTGGCACCTCGTGCTGTTGTAAAAGCTTCCCAAATCACCGGGGAGAAAAGCCCTCCCCCTTCACAAGCAAAGATTCCGTCCAAAAACCGGATGGAAGATTGTGCATGTAGAATGTTTTGCGGGCGGACCGCGGGCGGAAAACCCGTGCAGTGGGGACATACCCTAAATGTGGAGATGTAGTTCCTTGCTGAATCTCTTTCTGCTTTGTGGATAAATACACTGCGCCTTATGTATGAAAAGTGTCTAGCATTAAGACTGTCTTTGTTGCCCATAGCAACCAGTCAGAGCTCATCTTTTATTTCATAGGCTATGTTCACACGATGTACTGCGGCGCCTACAGTACATGCCGCAGTACATCGTGTGTCTCCCACCGGCCGCATAGACCTGCATTACTCACGGCGCGTATTCGCCGCAAGTAACTGACATGTCACTTATCTCCCCACGTGTATAATATGATCGTATTGTACGAGCGGGGGAGAGGAGGCGTAATCCACACTTCTCTATGAGAACTATGGATTACCGTAATTTCGGTGCGCATCTCGCCCGTATTAGAGCGCAAATACACGCCGAAATTACACCGTGTGAACATATCCGTATAGGGCTCTGGAAAAATAAGCTAAGCTCTGATTGGTTGCTCTGGGCAATAAAGACAGTCTTACTGCTAGACAGTTTTCATACATAAGACCTACTGTCTTGTAGCCACCTATTTGTGCGTTTACCTTAATAAAATGGGCTTAGACAACCTGGGGCTTTCGAAGGCTTCACAGCGGTGAAACCACCAGAGCGCTGCAGGTTGCACGCCTCTATTATAAGGCGTTAGAGGGTGTATATTTGAAAGACGCGTTAGCCGTCAGATCTCCTAGTTAGTGTAGACATCAAAGCCTTTCATCTTCTACTAAGCCTCAATCACACATGGGAAGTGCATGAAGACACTGCAAATTTTTTAGTCCCCCCCCATATGTTGCGACTATAACTCTATGGTAAATTGGTAATTGGTTCAAAATCCCCCAAATATCACCAACATAACGAAAAATGGAGGTTAAAGAAAATGAAGTGGGTACTAATCCAGGTAAAGCGCGTCCTTACATATAACATCAGAAAATGCTGCTGGAAGCTGGAAATCACTTTCTATATTGAGGACAGGAGCGGCTTTGGGTCAAGTACTTTATACACAATGTACCAGAAAAAAGAAAATGAGAGCCCTCACCTGGTGCCCAAAGGAGCCGCCCATCCTTGCACTTATAAAGCGTAGTCCAGGACATGTAGTACCGCACTGTACTGTAGAGAGGTGCTACTAGACCGCCAATCACTGCATGCACCTCACTAATACATGTAAGAGCAGTACTGACATGTAGTACCGCACCGCACTGTACTGTACTGTAGAGTTGCTACTAGACTGCCAATCACTGAATGCACCTCACTAATACATGTAAGAGCTGTACAGGACATGTAGTACCGCACTGCACTGTAGAGAGGAGCTACTAGACTACCAATCACTGCATGCACCTCACTAATACAAGTAAGAGCAGTACAGGACATGTAGTACCATACTGTACTGTAGAGAGGCGCTACTAGACTGCCAAGCACTGAATGCACCTCACTAATACATGTAAGAGCTGTACAGGACATGTAGTACCGAACTGTACTGTAGAGAGGAGCTACTAGACTACCAATCACTGCATGCACCTCACTTATACATGTAAGAACAGTACAGGACATGTAGTACTGCACTGTACTGTAGAGAGGCGCTACTAGACTGCCAAGCACTGCATGCTCCTCACTAATACATGTAAGAGCAGTACAGAACATGTAGTACTGCACTGTACTATAGAGGGGCGCTACTAGGCTCCCAATCACTGCATGCACCTCACTAATGCATGTAAGAGCAGTACAGGACATGTAGTACTGCACTGTACTGTAGATAGGCACTATAGACTGCCAATCACTGCATGCACCTCACTAATACATGTAAGAGCAGTACAGGACATGTAGTACCGCACTGCACTTTAGAGAGACGCTACTAGGTTGTCAATAACAGCATGCACCTCACTAATACAGAGGTTTTACAAGTAAAATGCTCATGATAATTGGTCGGATCAGTGTCTGGGACGTTGTATTTTGAAACCACACTCCGTATTAAATGTCCCGGGAAAACCATTGTATGTTGAAAATATTGTATCATGAGTCCATTGTCACCGGAGGGACCGTTGTTCCTTGCCCTGGTATGACTGATGTGATTGATATGTGTGGTAAAATACTGTTTTAGTAAGATTAGAAAAAAAGTGAGATATGAGTGAATTGAGATACACTTTCAATGACACTACTAGGGTTGGCATTACTGATTTATACTTTGTGTGTCCCACTTGATCATACATGAATGCAAGAGTAAGGCCATGTCCCCAGCGGTTTGCAGCCGCAAACTTTTACATGGGCCGCTATGGACAACCTGTGCAGCAATCCCCACTGCATGGGTTTTCCGTCTGGCGGTTTTTCAAACCACTGGCGGCCCAAAAAACATAGAACATTTTCATTCTTCCGTCTAGCTTTCGGATGGAATATGAACATGGGAAGGGGGAGGGCTAATCGCGGAGAAAAGCCGTCCCCCTGCGGCTGTGTGCACTGCAGACAAACAGGACAAAGGCTGGACGGATAAACCGACCGGTATTTGTCCTGTGCCGTGGGGACATGCCCTAAGCCTACCCAATAGAGAATACATTGCAGTCTGCATGGCTGGTTGGCATTGTGGTGCTATGAATTAGTTATACCATCTGTATTGGTTTTCCATGTGGGCAGTTAAGAAGATTAACTTCTGGAGGCAGCCCCTGTCCATATACCCTATAAGGGAACATCACCATCTTAGAGGGTAGGTTCCCTGCTTCAATAGGACCTGTGACCTCTCCTGACACGGTCTGTTTTAGTAAATCCTTAATTTTTTTTCTTTTAGCTCTGTGTTGTGCTGTTCCTTCTAGAAATGGATTCTGTCAATTGGGTGTTACCATTCCAGTTTCCAAAGGAGTGTGTCTCTGAATACACTGACCTCAGCACTGATTGGGCAGTGTCCTACTCTGCAGGACACACCCCCAACTGGTAACACCCAGCTGACAGATTGGTTATGAATTGCTATGAGTAATAACAGGGAAATCATAGAGATTTAAGGAAAGATGCTCCAGAATTGTTATTTCACAGGGGAACACAAGTATTGACTAAAACAAAAGGGGTTTTGCCACGAAGCGAGTTCCTTACCTCTTATCTGCTCAGGAGAAAATATAAACAAAGCATGCTGAGTCATGAACTGCTGCAGGGGTGATACTGAAGGGGGTGAGCAGAGATTGAGGAAGAAGGGAGCGTCTGAAATGTTTACTCAAATAATTACATTACAACCAGTGGATTATCTATACAGCAGACAACCTCATACACTGCACTTTCTCCCCAGCCCCTTGCAAGCTCCATGTTCCCTGTCATCAGACAAGAAGTGCAAATACGCAAGCTCGGCCAGATCAGCACGTGTCCTGGTCGTGTCTAATGTAAGCGTTCAGGAAACTAAGGGGAACGGAGCAATGCTGTAGCTCTCACAGGCTTCACTTTTTTTAATCACATATATTTAGAAAAGTGATTAAATGCCCATTTTGGAGGATCCCACGTCAACATTACATCTTGGCAAACCCCTTTAAGACCTCCCTCTATGAGTAAGGGTATAGAGGTGCTAAACAGAACTGGCTCATGCTTTATTACATAGATGACTTTTTTTATTTCAATGGCCACGACATGATACTACTTTTGCCCTTCAGCTGCTGCAGGGGAGATGTCCCAAAGTGGCTTTCATTTTGTTGGACAGCTTTTTCTTCGCAAGACATACTGCCCAAAATCTAAGAACACATCTCCGCTCCTTTAACATGTTTTGGGGGGGCCTGATGAAAGGGATCTCAGGCTTTAGGGTCAGGCACTAGTACACAGTGCTGCATTGCTGAATATGTCTGCACTATGAACACAGACAGTGAAAGCCTCGTATGTGTGTCACAAGCTCTTTGTACAGCCTTGTTCTTTGTTGTTGCTTCTGGTTGTTCCAGGTACTTATATGCAGCCCTGGGAGATATAAAGGAGCATTGGATGAGCAGTGTCATTTATTATTATTATGGAAATTCAATAAGGTTTCCTTCCCTGCTATAAATCAGGCTTGACAATCCAGGGCTTTATTTCTGCAATAATAGCAGCACCTGCTATCGGCAGCGCTAGTGCAGTGATTTAATGTTTTTGCACAGACGTGGCAAAGCAGAGGTGTGCGGAGAAGAGCGAGGGGGCATCCATGGAGCTGATAAGATATAGTGAGGCATGGGAATGTCGCACTTGCTGGCTCCTTTCGAGCGTCCTTGTGTCTTGCTATTTGTGGTGCCATATCCCTTTACATGTCTGGGTAAGAATGTGGGCAGCCACTATGTAAAATGAACGCTTCTAAATATAAGGCAAAGCAGCCGACGGTGAGAGCAAGCTGTCCCAGGAGACCTCTGTCCGTCTCTCTCAAAGAATTCTGCAGTTTTTGGAGACTGGATCTCCTTGATGACTGTTCCATTAAAGAGAACCTGTCACATAGGTTGTGCCCCCCTTGCTGAGGGCAGCACGAGCTAGTGTCAAACCTGCTGTTTCCAGCACTGTGTCCCTTATTCTGTAAGATGCAGCAGTTTTAGAGCATTTACCCCTCAAATCTTATTCATGAGCAGGTGTTAGCCCCGCCCACCAAAGGCTAGCTCCGCCCACTCATAGTTATTCACATGTTTCTACCTATTCAAAGTAATAGGTTTGTCAGTTGAGGTGGGCGGGGCTAGCCTCTGATTGGCCGGGTTTGAAAAAAACTGACACTCTGAAGGACTCTTCGAATGACTCTTCTGGCTGAAAACTGCAGATTTGAGCATTAAATACACGAAAACTGCAACATCTTACAGAATAAGGGACACAGCGCTGGAAACAGCAGGTCTGACACTTCCTTGTTCTGTCCTCAGCCAGGGGGGCAAAAACTGTGACAGGTTCTCTTTAAGTAGGGCAATAGCTGATGAACGGGTATAGGCACAGACTGTGTACAGTGGTGTAACATGATGTATCCTCCCCTCCATGCAAGGCTTAGTGGTTAGCACTGTTGTCCTGCAGCGCTAGAGTCCTGAGTCAGAGTCTGACTGAGGACAATATTTGCAAGGACTTTATATGTTATATGTGTTGCATGGTTTTCTTCCAATTAATCAGGAAGTTGTCCTAGGAGACCTTTGCATGTCTTTCTTAGGCTAAGTTCATATGGCTAATTGCAGGGTGTACAGTGCGCCCCGCAATTACACCGGGTGTTCGGGAGCTTGCGATGTTCTTATGGCTGAGGTCCTTATAAAACCATCATACTTTATTTCCTCATATTAAAACACATAAACACCGGTACAGACATATCCAGATTAACAAAACGCTGACGCGTTTCTGTATTCTTATTTCATAGCGTACAAACATGCTAATGAGTCAAACCTTTACACACACCCCGAACTCTCAGGACGGATCACATAAACAACCAATCAGGAAGAGAACTGTGGACTTGCACAAGTCTGGTTCATCCTTGGGTGCAATTTTCAGATACTTGCATCTGTACAAACAATTATACGCAAGTACAAACAAGATGGGAATGTCCAGCCATCAAACTGCTCAGGAAGGAGATGGGTTCTGTGTCTCAGAGATGAATGTGCTTTAGTCCGACATGTGCATATCAACCCCAGAACAAAAGCAAAAGACCTTGTGAAGATGCTGGCGGAAGCTGGTAAAATTGTGTTATTACCCACAGTGAAACGAGTACTGTATCAACATTGGCTGAAAGGCCACTCTGCCAGGAAGAAGCCATTACTCCTGAAGAAACATATAGAAGCCAGATTAATGTTTACAAATGCACACAGGAACAAAGCCCTTCAATTTTGGAGACATGTCCTGTGGTCTGACTAAACTAAAATTGAAGTGTTTGGCTATAATGACCATTGTTACGTTTGGAGGAAAAAGCGAGAAGCTTGGAGGCCTAAAGACCCCATCCTAACTGTGATACACAGGGTGGCAGCATCATGTTGTGGGGTTGGTGCACTTCACAAAATAGATGGCATCATGAGGAAAGATGATTATGTGGCAATAGTGAAGCAATATCTCAAAACATCAGCCAGGAAGTTAAAGCATGGGTGGAAATGTGTCTTCCAAATGGACAATGACCTGAAGCATACTGCCCAACTGGTTACAAAGGGGCTTAAAGAGGTTGTCTCACTACAAAGAATAGCTTTCAAAATGTATGGAACACTAAATGAAGATGTTTTCCAAATATATTGCGTGTTCATCTTTTTTTGTTAAGGAGCTACAAACGATTTTATCACCTTCTGTGCTCTCTCTGGTTCCCCAAGTGACCGACCTGTGTACTCCTTATCCCCTGCTGTTTGTTCTATCTGATAGCAGGAAGTGATGTCATCACACAGGTCACCAACAGTGGGTGCTTGTGTGTTATCTGATCTTTCAGACAAAAGACTAATTACTGTTTACATTAGCTCAGAAGCTTCTCCTGACCTCAGAGAAGGTAATTTATTTAATCTAGACTAATAAACAGTCTGACCTCATATGCTAATTGCAGACAGCTTGACCAGGAAGTGACAGAGCAAAGCAGCATTATTTCATTCATGCATCCTATGAAACTTTGAGATGAGACAACCCCTTTAAGGATAACCAAGTCAATGTTTTTGAGTGTCCATCACAAAGACCTCAATCCTATTGAAACTTTATGGGCAAAGCTGAAAAGGCAGGTGCGAGCATGGCGACCTACAAACATGGCTCAGTTACACCAGTTCTGTCAGGAGGAAGGGGCCAAAATTCCTACCAACTATTCGGAGAAGCTTGTGGTTTCTCCGTCAGATAGTGAGAAAAACATGCATGATTTTTTTTTCTATATATATATATATATACAGTGTATGTAAACTTACGTTTTTAACTGTGTATATATACTGCCATGCAATCTGAGCTCATGAAGGAGATTGCTTGATGGTTCTTCTTTCAGGCAGGCTCTGACCTGAGAGTTGTAATTGTTATCAACAGGACCTGATGAGTATAAAGAAACCTCCTCCCCAGTGCAGAAAAAGATTAACAGATTACCGGTATCATTTTTTGTGTTGCTCTTTTCATCGCCCTGAGGTCTAGTCTTCTCCATCCTTGTCCAGAGAACAATTGATGGATCATTTTGTCATTACTTATTATTTTTAACAAGACTACATAGAGAAAACATCACCAACAGTAAAATGAGGTTAGTCTGCTCTGCCATTCAGGAGTTTTTCTCCACAACTACCTCTAGGAAAGGACAAGATTTTGTATGTAATTTTTAATTGTATAGGACTGCCGGGGGAAAAAATGCTGCCAAAAATTCTTATTTTAAAAAAAAAATTTGGAGGCAAGGCAATAGCTGATGAGCTGGTATAGGCACAGACTCTTGTGTACAGTGGTATAACATGATGTATCCTTCCTACCAGTCAAGGCTTGAGTCTGAATCTGACAAAGGACAACATCTACAAGGAGTTTGTATGTTCACCCAGAGTTCACATGGATTTGCTCCAGGTGCTCTATTTCCTTCCAAGCACCAAAAACATACAGATAGGTTAATGAGGGTCTGTCTGGGATATTAGCTTATGAGCCCCATTAGGGACAAAGACTGATTTAAACGGCAACTATCTTTGAGGTGCTGGGGACTAGCTTGGCGTTATACTTGAAGCTAAAATTTTTGAAGCACAAGTTAACTAAATGGACAATTATTGTCCATATAGTCTTATATTTGGTATCATCACATGTATGCAGCAAATATTATGTTTGTCCTTTTGCTATAATATGTAGCCTTAATCCAGAGCCTGGGGCAGTAGCAGTACGATCGCCTTTTCAGCGCTCATCTATCACATCACCTTTCTTATATGATAAGGGATCATAAGCTCCTGACAGCACAAATGCAGAACTCGCTTTATTCCTCCCCAACCGAGGAATGTAATTTTCTTCGTCTTAAGCGAATTTATTCCTATGGGTTGGCTAAATCTTGAAATATGGACACTTCTGTCTGGCATCCGTGAGGCTAAGCAGGTCCGAAGTCCCTTTTATATTGTGTAGAACTGGCAATGTAATGACTCATTATAGAAGCACCGGTTGCCAAAGCCGCCTTCTCCTACCCCCATTCAGCTTGGAAACAGGAAAGGTATCTACAGAATATGCACTGTAATTGAAGATATAAATTAGAATGCAGCGCCGTGTGGAGATGTGAGAGACGGGGAATGGAGTTCATTATGAAACCAAGGAACCTTCCAGCTGTGTCACTAGCAAAAGGAAATCGTGAGATCACACCGGCTGCGGATGGCATTTTCTACATGAATGTACCTGCATGGTTTGCATCTAGTCTGCCTCCCCTTTTATATACCTGTCCACCAGAAGTTAAAGGGGTTTTGCCACGATCTCATTTCATAGCTCCTGCATCCAGCTCTTCAGCTCTGTGTGCTCAGAAGCGGGCGTGTGTGATTTGTTTGAATTACATATCATATGACCCAGCAGGATGACATCACCAGGCCTTTCCTCTCTCTAGTCAAATTAAAGGTCTGTTTATTTACAGGGGTACAAGTAGCTACACTGTAGCCTAGAGGTTATGCTTTTTACCTCCCGACACAAGGGTCCTGGGTTCAAATCCCTGCAGGAACCAAACCCATGGATTTTTTTTTTTCTTTATCAATACACTATAGCTCATTGAGGTTTCTTTTTTAATTTATTTGCACTGTTTGACTTATTAATAAGGAGTACAGAGGATGGGCGTAGAATGATAGCACCTAGGGGTTGAACACTCAGTAGCTGTCTGAGAGGAGAGGTTATGTCTGGGCATGTGCGACCAGGCCTGAGGAGCTCTCGGCCCTGGTCGTATCCCCTGGAGATGAGCCTTAAACAATGGATCACTAAAAGGGCAGCTAAAGCAAAAACGGTGCAGAATTTTTAATAAGGATGAATAGTGAAAATGTTTATTTTTTAATTTGCAATCTGCTCACGTCAATTTTACTTCGTGGCAAAACCCCTTTAAGAGTATTATGCATACACTTATATCCTATCATAAACCAACAGCCAACAGGCTCAATCAAGGGGGCAGGACTTCATTTATGAAGTGTCCTTTTACCATGGCTCGCTCTGGACACTAGATATACAGAGGTGACTGGCAATTTGCTTCATTGCTCTAAACCAAGGGGACATCTGCGTACAAGATCAAACTCATTAGTTGATCATTTGCATTAAAGGGGTTTTGCCACGAAGTAAAATTGACGTGGGAAGCTTGCAAATGAAATAACAAACATTTTTACCATTCATCATTATTCAAAATTCGGCACAGTTTTTGTTTTAGCTGCTCCTTTAGGGATCCATTGTTTACAGCTCGTCTCCAGGGGATACGACCAGGGCTGAGAGCTCCTCACTCCTGGTCGCACATTCTCAGACATCACTTCTCCTCTCAGGCAGCTACTGAGTGTTCAAACCCCGGGTGCTGTCACTCTACTCCTGTCCTCTGTACTCCTTAGTAATTAGTCAAACAGTGCAAATAAATAAAAAAGAAACCTCAATGAGGTCTGTGCACTGATAAAGAGAAAAAACAACAACACAGGTTTGGTTCCTGCAGGGATTTGAACCGAGGACCCTTGTGCTGTGAGGCAAAAATTTTACCTCTCAGCTACTCACAATTCTTTATATAAACAGACCTTTCTTTGACTATAGAGAGGAAAGGCCTGGTGATGTCATCCTGCTGGGTCACATGGTATACAATTCAAACAAAGCACACAGAGCTGAAGAGCTGGATACAGGAGGTATGAAATGAGATTGTGGCAAAACCCCTTTAAGTGTATAGTGGACCCTGAAGTCACAACGGCCTTAGGATACATTACTTGCACCATGCAATGGTTTTTCCGGGATATTGTATCTTCATGCCACACTCCCCATACACCACTGATCAACGACTCGTGATTAACGGAAAATCCAACCAATTATCATGAACATTTTGCTTGTTAACTGTCTGTATTATTGAAGTGCATGTAGTGATTGGAGGGCTATTACCACCTCTGTACCGTACAGTGTGGTATTACATGCCCTGTTCTGCTCTTACATGTATTGGTGAGGTGCATACAGTGATTGGACGGCTATTACCACCTCTCTACCGTACAGTGTGGTATTACATGTCCTATACTTACATATATTAGTGAGGTGCATACAGTGATAGGTGGTCTAGTAGCTCCTCTCTACAGTACAGTGTGGTGCTACAGTGTACTGCTCTTACATGTATTAGTGAGATGCATCCAGTAATTAGTAGTCTAGTAGCACCTCTCTACAGTACAGTACGGTACTACATGTCCTATACTGCTCTTACATGTATTAGTGCAGTGTATAAAGTGATTGGTGGTCTAGTAGCGCCTCTCTACAGTACGGTGTGTTACTACATGTCATGTACTGCTCTTACATGTATAAGTGAGGTGCATGCAGTAATTGGTGGTCTAGTAGCGTCTCTACAGTACATGGTGATACTACATGTCCTGTACTGCTCTTAAATGTGTCAATGAGGTGAATTCAGTGATTGGCGGTCTACTAGCACCTCTCTGCAGTACAGTGCGGTACTACATGTCCTGTACTGCTCTTACATGTATTAGTGAGATGCATGCAGTGATTGGTGGTCTAGTAGCGTCTCTACAGTACAGTACAGTACTACATGTCCTGTACTGCTCTTACATGTATTAGTGAGGTGCATGCAGCGATTGGCGGTCTACTCGCACCTCTCTGCAATACAGTGCGGTACTACATGTCCTGTACTGCTCTTTACGTGTTTTAGTGCAGTGCATGCAGTGACTGGTGGACTAGTAGCGCCTCTCTATAGCACAGTGCAGTACTACATGTTTTGTACTACTATTACATGTACAGTGGTAGTGAGGTGCAGGCAAGGATTGGTGTCTAAATAGCACCTCTCTACAGTAAAAGTGGGGGTACTACATGTCCTGTACTGCTCTTACATGTATCAGTACAGTGTATGCAGTGATTGGCGGTCTAGTAGATCCTCTCTACGGTACAGTGCAGTACTACATGTCCTATACTGCTCTTACATGTATTAGTGAGGTGCATGCAGTGATTGGCGGTCTAGTAGCTCCTCTATACAATGCAGTACTACATGTCCTTTACTGCTGTTACATGTATTAGTGAGGTGCATACAGTGATTGGTGGTCTAGTAGCGCTTCTCTACAGTACAGTGCGGTACTACATGTCCTATACTGCTCTTACATGTATTAGTGAGGTGCATGCAGTGATTGGTGGTCTAGTAGCGCCTCTCTACAGTACAGTGCGGTACTACATGTCCTATACTGCTGTTACATGTATTAGTGAGGTGCATGCAGTGATTGGCGGTCTAGTAGCACCTCTCTACAGTACAGTGCAGTACTACATGTCCTGTACTGCTCTTACATGTATTAGTGAGGTGCATGTAGTGATTGAAGGTCTAGTAGCACCTCTCTACAGTACAGTGTGATACTACATGTCCTGTACTGCTCTTACATGTATTAGTGAGGTGCATGCAGTGATTGGAGGTCTACTAGCACCTCTCTGCAGTACAGTGCGGTACTACATGTCCTGTACTGCTCTTTACATGTGCCAGGATGAGCGGCTCCTTTGGACACCAGGTGAGGGCCCATTTTCTTTCTATCTTGTATATTGGGCTTCATTCACCCAACCTATCTGTTGCCCATAGCAACCAATCAGCGCTTCACATTCATTTCTACAGGACAGGTTAAAGAATGAAAGCTGACCTCTGGTTGCTATGGGCAACAAAGTTTGTTTTACACTAAAGGCATGTTCACACGGCTTAAAATGGGCCGTATTTCGGTCCGTAATTACGCGCCGAAGTGCGCAAATTACGGGCTGAAAACGGCCCATTCATTACGGTAATTCACAGTTCTCATAGAGAACTATGGATTACGTCTCCTCTCCCCGCCCGGCGAATCCGCCGCGGGGGGAGATAATTGACATGTCACTTTCTAGCGGCGTATACGCGCCGCTAGCAGTGATAGTCTATGGGCCGGCGAAGTGCCGGCCCCCTGCTTACTCCCCCGCTCCCGCCCCCGTCCACACGGCGTAATTGCGGGGCGTAATTACGTCCCGCAATTAAGCCGTGTGAACATAGCCTAAGTTTTAATAAATGAGGTCGATTGTGTACAAAGTACATGACCCAACGAAGTTTCTATTCTCAAAATCGAAAGTGATATCCATCTTCCAGCAGCTTTTTCTGGCTGTTATATGTGGAAAAAACACCGGCACATGGACAGGAGAACGGCCCAAATTGGTCCTGCGGCCGTTTCACATAGGGCCTTGAGCAAGCGTCATGTGACGTGAGACGCCCATAGGCCCAATTTGTGCCGCTCTCCTGTCTATGTGCCGGTGCTTGTACATTATGAAATAGAAGTTAAAGGATAAAAGGACTGGTGACTGCTGCAACTTCTTTTTACATGTTTTAAAGAGAACCTGTCACATAGGTTATTCCCCCCTTGCTGAGGGCAGAACAAGCTAGTGTCAGACCTGCTGTTTCCAGCACTGTGTCCCTTATTCTGTAAGATGCTAGAGTTTTCGTGTATTTAATGCTCAAATCTGCAGTTTTCAGCCAGAAGAGTCCTTCAGAGTGTCAGTTTTTTTCAAACCCCGCCCACCTGAGGCTAGCCCCGCCCACCTCAACTGACAAACCTATTATTTTGAATAGGTAGAAACATGTGAATAACTGTCAGTGGGCGGGGCTAGCCGTTCGTGGGCGGTGCTAACACCTGCTCATGACTAAGAGTTGAGGTGTAAATGCTCTAAAACTCGAGCATCTTACAGAATAAGGGACACAGTGCTGGAAACAGCAGGTCTGACACTGGCTTGTGCTGCCCTCGGCAAGGGGGGCATAACCTATGTGACAGGTTCTCTTTAAGTGGAACTTTCTATACTTGTTAGCACCGCTAATATCCGTGATAAGTGTCCTTAATGTGGACCGTGCTGCTGATTGTTCGACTGCTGCCAATCCAAGTTTCTGTTGTTTTTTTGATTGAATTCATGTATATGGCACTGTTATATTCCACAGCGCTGTACAGAGATGGTCATCAATCACATTGGTCCTTGTCTCTGTTGGGGCTCACAGTCTAAATTTCAGATTAACCTACCTGTATGTAGAGTGTGGGGGAAACCAGAGTACCCAGTGGAAGAACATATAAACTCCTTGCAGATGTCGTCCTTGGTGGGATTCGAACCCAGGACCCCAGTGCTGCAAGGCAATAGTATTAAAGGGGTTGTCTCACTACAAAGATTGCTTTTTATGTTAAAGATCTTGCAAAAACAGATCACTTTGCAATATGTGTCCATTACCAGTGTCCTACCTATTCCTAGATATCCCCTCTTGTATGGGCTGCATCAGCTCCTCAGGTCGCTATAGCTACAGATCTGTTCAATCTCTCCTGATAGACGGTCAGCACTGGTTGCTATAGATACTGACCTGGCTTCTACTGCAGCCTAGTAGAAGCCAGTAAACACGCCCCTAAATTGAAAGTGAAACTAAGAAAACAGGACTGTGGTAAGATGAATCGATGTAGTGAGACAACCCCTTTAACCACAGTGCTGCCCAACTTGCTTTATCCGTATTAGTTATCTGCTTAATTCTCTTTGAGCTTCATTTTGCATTATGTTGGGCCCTGAGAACCGATTCCTAGTTTTCCATAGAGTTACAATTTAAAGGGGTTGTCTAACTACATTGATTTATCTTACTTCAGTCCGGTTTTCTTGGTTTCATTTTGAATTCAGGGGCGTGTTTACTGGATTCTACTAGGCTGTCATAGAAGCCAGGTCTGTAGCTATAGCAACTAGTGCTGGCAGTCTATCAGGAGCAGGGGCGTAGCTGCAGGGGTAGCAGTCGCCACCGGGCCCTGCAGCCTGAGGGGGCCCAAAAGCTCTAATGCCACATAAGAAAACACCAGTATTGCAGATGGTGCATGGGAGCTGGGGGGCCCCATTTAATTTTTTGCACCAGAGCCCAAGAGCTTGAAGTTACGCCTCTGATCAGGAGAGATCAAACAGGTCTGTAGCTATAGCAACCAGTGCTGGCAGCCTATCATGAGAGACTGAACAGGTCTGTAGCTATAGCAACCAGTGCTGGCAGCTTATCATGAGAGACTGAACAGGTATGTAGCATAGACGAGGAGCTGATGCAGCCCATACAAGAGGGGATATCTAGGAATAGGTAGGACAATGTAAATGGACATATATTGCAAAGTGACTTGTTTTTGGAAGATCTTTAACAAAAATAGCAATCTTTGTCGTGAGACAACCCCTTTAAATATACAATGGTCATCCCAGAACCAATTCATATTGTATATCAAGTGACCATTGTAAGATCCAGAGGTGCTAACCTACAGACCCAAACTTGTATCATAGACTGGAGTGGGAGCTCCATAGTAGCAGGGAGGGGTTTGTGCAATACTGATCACTTAATATATGCAGTAATAGGAAATATTCGGTAACGTCGTGAGCTGTTTATCCATTTGCAGACCGAAAAAAATGAGGCCTAGAGACTGGTGTTTACTTTCCTTTCATGAGCTGTCATTCGACTCCAGGGATAGAGCAGGCATGTTCACCGCTCTGTTTTTGGCCGATGGGGCTTGGCTGCATGTATAGTGCAGGGGGGAGGCAAGGGGGTTGTTGGGAAGAAAAAATGGCAATCTGCGAACTGCTGCTCGAAATGTATCCGGTCTGGGTATTTAAAGCAGAAGTGGTGGCTTATAGTCTGCTGTGCAAGGCTTAGCGTCTACAAACTGCTTCTTATGTGCTACCGACAGCATGTCCGCCACTCATGCCAATGACCCACAATGGGCACGACAGGAAATCTCTGCTGGGACAGTGCAGGCGGGATTGGATTCAGTAGACGGATTTTGTATTACTGTTACATGTGGGGTCTCCAATAGTCTGTGCAGGTGTCTGTCTGCCGGTTATTGACCACTGTGGCTTTTTCCGGCGGCTGCATTTATTAAATACTATTAGTGTAATAACCTCTGATTTCACCAGAAAAATATTTTTAAAAATGTAAAAAAATAAATAAATTAAAAAAAAAAGTGAATTTTTCATGGAGTCCTAAGTAATTCTGCATTTTTATCTATGCTTTCTCTAGCTACATGAAAGCAACTATGACGCGGGAAAGGCATTGCAACGCTTGGTGAAGAAGCCCGTTCCCAAACTGATAGAGAAGTGCTGGACAGAAGATGAAGTGGTAAGAAGCGGCTTTCATCTGAGACGTTCAAGCTGCCCCCTTTTATTGGGTCTAAGAAATGTTTAGATTGCATTGCAGAGAAAAGAAGCCATTCATAACATACCTATAAAAGGAGCGGTCCATCGCAGCTGCCTCCTGTTTATGAGGACACTCGGATACACCTGGCAGAATAAATCTGCGCCCTGGCCTCTCAGCAGAATATCTTCAGATCACACATTAAAAGCCAGATAAGACGGCACAGCCTATAAAACATGATAAGGCCCCTTAGAACTCTTGGATGGAGCCGAGGTGATGGCAGGTTTATGTCTTGCCCTCCGAAATAGAATCAGATTGCGTTGCCTGTGTCAGGTTTAGAAGCACTTTCCGTAATACACGGCTTTCAGCTCGTAGCCACTCCTAGAAATGTAAAAAGTCATTCTGACATGCAACTAGTGCCTCTAATTCAACTACCTTCACCAGCATAGAACTGTCCAGGATTAGAAAAAGTCTTTTCCCCCGAAAATAGCAAAACTCAGTTTTTTGGATGTTGCAGCTCACCTGCATGCATTTGATTACAGATTGGGAGCGGTCTCTCCACCTAAAACGACCCAAAACACCAGTGAACATAGATTCTGGAATAAATGCACAGAACTGTTTTATTTGCGGTTTTAAAGGGAACCGGTCACATAGGTTATGCCCCCTTTGCTGAGGGCAGCACAAGCTAGTGTCAGACCTGCTGTTTCCAGCACTGTGTCCCTTATTCTGTAAGATGCTGGAGTTTTAGACCATTTACCCCTCAAATCTTATTCTTGAGCAGGTGTTAGCCCCGCCCACCAAAGGCTCACCCTGTCTTGAGGTGGGTGGGGCTGGCTTCAGGTGGGCGGGGTTTGAAAAAAAACTGACTTTTTGACTCTTTCTGGCTGTAAACTGCAGATTTGAGCACTAAATACTAGGAAACTACAGCATCTTACAGAATAAGGGAGGCAGCGCTGGAAACGGCAGGTCTGACACTGGCTTGTACTGTCCTCAGCAAGGGGGGCATAATCTATGTGACTGGTTCTCTTTAAAATGGTCACAAGAAGAGTCAGGTGAAGTGCTAGGCCATTGTGATGTATGAATACTGAGAGATCCTCAGCTGTTTGACATACAGCGCCAGGCCAGATGGCAGGACTGTGGGTGGCATGTTAGGGTATGTCCACACGGTGCTGGTTTTCAGTCAGATTATCCGAAAACCGTCTGTAAACCAACTGTCAACCATCCTCATAGACTTTAAACAGTACATGTTCTGCTCGTCAAGCAGGTGGGAGCATGAACATGTTCTATTTGCCGTCAGAAAATCTGAGTGGTGTAGACTACAGCTCGGATTTTCTATTAATGTAATGGGGACAGCTGAATCCACAAACCGCAGCCATAACCCCTCTCCCCCCCCCCCCCCCCCCCCCCACACACACACACACACACACACACACACACACACACACACACACACACACACACACACACACACACCACCCACAACCACAACCACAACCACCACCACCACAACCACCACAACATGCCGGTCGAATAATCCAATCGGTGTTTTGTCAGTGCCTTATTGCTTACTATTCTAGCATTGCCAGAACATTTTAAGGACGTTGATGACCCTACTGAAAGTCCTTCTCCTGTGCTTAAAGGCGTTTTCCAAGACTTTTGGAAACCTCCCTACCACCATCTATTGTGTTTAGATAGAAAGTTAAATTTACTATTTTGCCATAGGCAAACTAAAACTCTATCAGTTCTCAATCTATAAAGCACTAAAACTTAACTTTTGTTATATATTTAACACTTAACCTTGATACACACTATTTTAAAAACCTGATTTCTAACCTCTCAATTTGTCCCTTTCTAATTGTGAAGGAATAACTCCTTTTCTAGTCTCAAGTCTGGTGGAACACCATCTTTTAGCAGGGGAACCCTATTTATACAGTGATTTGCTAACTCCAAAAAGGAATCCAAAACCTCTTACTTGGGCAATCATCCCTAATCTGAGGGGCATAAAACATATAAGGTTGGGGAGGTCAGGCATGACATTTTAATTTGTAATTTTCTACCTCTTTCTATTGTGTTACCTGCTGCAGAGGGTCTCACAAGGAAACCTAATATGTTTTATGTCCATCAGATTAGGGATGACTGCCCAAGTAAGATGTCTTGGATTCCTTTTTGGAGTTAGCAAATCACTGTATATATAGGGTTTCCCTGCTTATAAGTGGTGTTCCACCGGACTTGATAATAGAAAAGGAGTTATTCCTTCACAATTAGAAAGGGACAAATTGAGAGGTTAGAAATCAAGTTTTTAAAATAGTGTGTATCAATATTAAGTGTTATATATATATATAATAAAAGTTAAGTTTTAGTGCTTTATAGATTGAGAACTGATAGAGTTTAAGTTTGCCTATGGCAAAATAGTAAATATAGTTATTAAAAGTCACTTTGTTCTCTTGTTAGATTTCCATTTTTTTTTAGACTATTAGATAGAAAGTTAACTCCTAATTATCTCTCTCATCGACCCCTTTCCTGCGCTAACAGAGCTCCAGTGTTACCTCCTGATGACATCACGTTCATGGATCACATGATACAGCAGCCAATCACTGATCTCTGTGGTCACAGGCTGTACATGCAGACTGGTTTCAGCATCACATGATCCATGGACATGACATCATCTGTGAGGGCCCGTGGGAGAGGGGATGCTGGAACGGTGGTGATGGGAGAGGTAAGTATTTTAACAAAATGGGAGATGGTAGGGAGGTTTTTAAAAGTCTTGGACAACCCTTTTCACAACCCTTGTTTGCCATTATTGTTTCAAAATTCCAGTCTGGCGGCTTCTAAAGCTCGGCCTGTTCACCTTCATAAGGTTTAACGTCCTCTATTCATTTATATTCGTTCATGACAACTTGTCTACAACTACTGACACTGAACCTTGTTGCTCTTGACCATTGCAATCCATGCGTGTATAGGTCCTTTTACACAATCGGTTTATTGTCTAATGGTTGTTCATTAAAACATTTCTGATCGTTGTCCCTTGTAAGGGTATGTTTACACGGCTGATTAAGACACTGAATATCCAGCATCAAAACCTTGACTGAAAAGCGCCTCAATGCAGCACTTTACAGATGAGGCTTTGATCAGGTTTTTTTCCTCGTGGTTCCTGAAACACTCATACAAATAAATACAAAAACAGTGGCGAAACATACGCCAAAAATGCAGAGGTTTTGGGTGAGGGTTTGAAGCTCTCCATTGATTCCTTTGGGGATTGTCAGCGTTTGAAAACGCTTCAAGAACGAACGTGATGCTTCTTTTTCAGCTTCCAAAGAAGCGCCCAAAACGAGTTTAAAACGTTCGTTGTGTGTGAACTGCAACACTGTTTTACATAGGAATCAATGAAAATTAACTGGGCGCATTTTGGAGAATTTTTTGTGGCGAGGAAATGCTCTGAAAACAGAGTCCAAAATCAGCCGAGTAAACATTCTCTAAAGGGCCCTGCCATCAGCTAACCAACATTTGCCCATGCATCGGGCGATCGCATCTTTTATGCAGCAGTTCATTCCATTTTTGTCGGAAGTTCCTCTTTGCATGCGAATAGGATGAGCTGCTGTCAATATTGAAAATGAATGAACACACGAATGATCGTAGTTATGCAGCCGTTCATCTCCCCCAGCAGTTTACCTCTGTAATGACTCCTTGTAGGGTGTGCCAATGAACATGCTAAGTTTTTTATTACGATGACCTTTCATTCATTCATTCATTCATTCGTTTGTTTTGGGTTTTTTTCTCTACAGAAACGGTTTATTAAAGGATTACGACAGTACGGCAAGAACTTCTTCAGGATTAGAAAAGAATTGCTTCCCAACAAAGAGACGGTGAGTTTTCTGTTATTCATTTTTCTTTCAAGGGGTCCTACATTTTATTATTATCCCATAGGCAGCAATTAGGATGTGCTGTACCCAGTCCTGATTTGGGACTTGCAGGTGGTCAGCGGAGCAGGGACTGGGCGTGCTTTTGTGCTAATAACTTCCGCTGGTTCTGGATGTACCTATATAATTAATATAAGAAACTTTTACAACTCTGCACATTGAGATGACCGGTCTGTATGTGAGCTGCTGTTGAGTGTAGGCTCATTAGTGTAAGGAAACGTTCACACGGCGTATTGTGACGCCCACAGGAACCCACCGCAATAGACCTTCATTAGCATTGTTGGAAGTACGCGCTTACAAGCACGTACTTTCAACACAAGGCAGCTTATTGCCTCGTATACTTTCTATTTCTTAGTGCTTCAGCGCCTGAAAGAAGTGACGGGTCACTTCTTTTTACGGGCGCACGTTACGCGGCGAGAAATAATATTTTAAAATCTGAGTGTTGTACTTAAATGATTTTACCATATTTGCGGGACATACTTCGGAGCAATTATGAACTGAAGTACGCCCCGCAAATACACTGTGTGAAAACATCCTAATAGGCCAGGATTAGCTTTTATTTAAGACTCATTTTAAGGCTCCCACTTCATTCCTGTTTGTTCCTTTCAGCATAGTCGCTTGCATCACTAGGAGTAGAGGCAGTTTATTAAAGATCTAGCAGAGGCAGATAAGGGCTAATCATATTCTGCACTTCTTTTTGCAGACATAAGCAAGCAGCCGTTTGTTTCCATGGTTTTGACCCCTTCATGTTGCTAATATCTCCTAATTAGCACAAATACTTCAAAAGTAAATTGATGTGGAGTATTTTGTGTTTTTCTCCTCCTGAGCAGTTTTCGAGGAGGGCACTTTCTCGGTGACCTTGTAGTGGCTGTGGAGATATTAACTAGCTAATAGTCTTTTTGGAAGCCATATATAAAGATGTTGAAAGAACATAATGAGTCTTAGGCTTCCTGATGGAAAAAAGTTACCCTGCAGATGTTTCTTGCACCTCTACTTTTTAAAAAGGACCTGCAACTTCTCCTGACATGTCTGGTTTCATAAATCTTTGTGTTCCCTGTGAAACAACAATCCTGGATCGTCTTCTCTTATAACTCTGTGTTGTGCTGTTCCTCTGGTATTCCTCCTAGAAAGGTATTACTGAATATGTCAGCTGGGTGTTATCAATTGGTGGCGTGTCCCTTCATAGTCTGATATTGTCCAATCAGTGTTGACAGTCGATGTGTACAGGGACACACCCCTTTGCGACCTGGAATGGTAACACCCATCTGACTGGTTCAGTAATACATTTTTGGGGGGAATAACAGAGAAACAACACAACCCAGAGATATAATAGAGACGGCTACAGAATTGTTGCTTCACAGGGAACACAAGGATTTATGAAAACAGAGATGTCAGGAGAGGTCATTGTTTCTTTAAAGTATCTCCAAGTTGAAAAGTATAAATGTGTCTGACTTGGCCTTTTCAATTTTTTCTGGACGGACGCACACACGAACACAAAGCTGGACAACATTTATTCTTTTTGACGAATTTTATATATATATATATATATATATATATATATATAATATATATATATATATAATATATATATATATATAATAATATATATATATATATATTTACTGTAATGGACTGATTATCGATAGATAGATAGATAATCAGTCCATTAAGGCTATGTTCACATGGCTTATTTCAGAACGTATTTACATCGGATTGCCGATCGTAAATATAACGTGTAGTGCCACTAAAGTGTGGCACGTATTTGTAACTGATTTCCCGACGGATCACCATCTCCATTCATTGTAGGTGGGAAATCCGTCCGTAAATAATTCACATGCACATTGTTTTTCCGTCCGATTGCCGTCGTCAATCCGCGGCGGCAAATCAGCACGGAAATACGCGTCGTGTGAACGACGAGCCGTATTTTCTATTGAAATCAATAGAAAATAGGCTGTTACTTATTTCTGACTGACTTGCCGATGGATTGACGATCGTCAATCCGTCGGCAAATCCGCGGCGAAATAAGCCGTGTGAACGAGGCCTAACATTTTTGGGCTTTGTCCCAGTTGGCAAAAGAAAATCCAGTGCTCTCCATAGATGCAATGTGGAGATTTCCATGCACAGCAGCTACCTGTTACCTCACATAACTAAATATTCAGCAGAAAATGTGTGACTTTGGAGTTAAAATTTTCTAATTTATATCTGCTACATATATTAGGGCATAAGGCTGATAGGAGTGTGTTGGAGACCCAGCAGGGTGCACCGTACAGATGTCTACGATGAGCAGACAGCATCTTTTCTCCCCTTCTTCTTTTTGTGAGAGGAAGGCAGCATACATGACAATTACTGTAGATGTTATCTAAATGTCAAGGGGACAGGAGCATTGATGAAAATGCCAAAGAGCAAATTCCCCTTAGAAGAAACGAATAGCAGTGCATCAAGTGACTGCTTCAAATGAACGAACATGCAGGTGTAATAGCAATTCATCATCCTACTCTATAAGGCTATGTTCACACGGCTTATGGACGTATTTCAGTCCGTAATTACGTGCCGGAGTGCGTGAATTATGGCTGGAATACGTCCCAGTCATTACGGTAATCCACCGTTCTCATAGAGAACTATGGATTACGTCTTCTCTCCCCGCTCGTACAATACGACGAGCGGGGAGATAAGTGACATGTGAATTACCAGCAGCGTATACGCGCCGATGGTAATGATAGTCTATGGGCCGGCGAGGTTCCGGCCCCCCGCTCCCCCCACCCCCATCCACACGGTGTAATTGCGGGGCGTAATTACGCCCTGCAAATACACCGTGTGAACATAGCCTAACTGTGGATAAGGTGGGCTCTAGTCATCATGGTAACCTGGCACTAACAACAAGGGAAACATTTGGAAGCAGATATCAATGTATACTTAAAGGGGTATTCGCATCTTGTAAAATAGGGCTCCCCAACTCCAGTCCTCAAGGCCCACCAACAGGTCAAGTTTTCAGGATCTCCCACAGAATGCACTGACAATACTGATATCACCTGTGCAATGCTGAGGAAAGCCAGAAAACATGACCTGTTGGTGGGCCTTGAGGACTGGAGTTGGGGACCCCTGTTGTAAAAGGATGGCATATTGCTTGGATATGCCATAACTTTTTGATCTGTGAGAGTCCAATCCCTGAGACCACCTACTAGTCCGAAGAATGAAGGTGTGGCCCCTTTCCTTTTTTTTTTTTCCTATACAGCAGGAGGTGTAAGGGAACAACAGCCGGCCAAATTCACTTAAAGGGTTTTCTCACTACAAAGATTAGGGACAGGTAATTGGAGACTTTTTCGAAATACATTGTTCTTTTTGATTTTACCTTGGTCACGAGATGAGAGATTTTATCTGCTCTGATTACACACAGGTTTGTCTGGTTATGACCATAATCTTCCTTCCTGATTTGACAGAGAGCAGGGAGTGACCATGGATGGAGCTCACTTTCCAAGTAGACTAATTATCTTTAACAAGATTAGCCTTTGTTTACAGATAAGCAATTGTTTGCACCTCTCAGACCACTTGTAGCTTTGTTTTTTGAAGATTAAATCTTCTGTTTCAGCTAGTGACAGAGAAGCTAAATATGCTTGTCAGTGCTTTAGAACCACCCACAGCCTGTCGAAGGCAGAGTGATTGTAAAGCTGCTTGTGACTAAGGCTATGTTCACACGGCTTATTTTGGGATGCATTTCACCCGTTTTGAGCGCGTACTGTGCTGTAATACGGGCGAAATGCACCCCAAACATTATGGTAATCCACAGTTCTCATAGAGAGCTATGGATTACACCTCCTCTTCCCACGTATACAATAAGATCATATAGTAGGCGCGGGGAGATAATTGACATGTTATTTATTCACGAGGCGTACTGTACGCCCTGCAATTAGCCGTGTGAACATAGCCTTACTGAAACAGCATGGTGAGAAACCCCCTTTTTAGGTAAGGCTGTCCTACAGTATCCTTATTCACAGGCTGGGCGGAGAAAGACTGTTAAGAGGCTGCAGCACCAAGTCAGTGCCACGTTCTCTTCATTTTTCAGTGGGCACCCATCAATCATAAGTTGATGACTATCTTAATACGCCATCACCTTAGTAGATCTAAATAAATCTTTAATGCAGTAAAGCCTGTCGATCCGCTGCTCTTCACTTCTGGGTTCTTGTCCTGATACACAGGACAGGTTCACACTCCCTTCACTTACAAGTAGACTATCACATAAGTCTGTGTGTGCAGAAGTTTGCTTCTTTTTGGTGACTTAGAAGAAAAGTTATTTTTTTGGGAATATTCTGCAGCGGAATTCGATAAATTGTACAGAATAAAAGAAACCTGGCTGCTCATTAGCACCACACCTGTCCACAGCTCATCTCTGGTATTGGAGCTCAACTGCATTGCAATAAATAGGGTTGAGCTGCAATATCACACACAGTCTATCAACATGTGTAACTCTGGTTTTGGAAGGAAGCAGTCATGTTTTTCTAATCTTGTACAGCCAGTTAAAGCAATTCTGAAATGCGGTAAGTACTCTCCTAACATGATGTTTAAAGTGGCTTTAAAGTAAAAAAATTACTTAACTCTTAAAATATCCTTCAAATCAAAGGAATAGGAGAACAAACATGTAAAGGTGCTAAACTTCAGGTTGTACTTTCAGTAGTTAAGGTCACGATTGTGTTATCCTGGTCCAAGAATCACATCGAAGTCTGAAGATCGTGGCTAATATGCTGGTTCCGTCTAGGATGAAACTTGGAGTAACTGTAAGACCATGTTCACACGGCTTAAAATGGGCTGTATTTCGGTCCGTAATTACACGCCAAACGGCCCATTCATTACGGTAATCCACAGTTCTCATAGAGAACTATGGATTACGTCTCCTCTCCCCGCCCGGCGAATCCGCCGGGCGGGGAGATAATTGACATGTCACTTTCTAGCGGTGTATACGCGCCTCTAGTAATGATTGTCTATGGGCCGGAGAAGTGCCGCCCCCCCCGCCCCCGGTCCCGCCCCCGTCACACGGCGTAATTGCGGGACGTAATTACGTCCCGCAGTTAAGCCGTGTGAACCTAGCCTAAAGTGTATGCTCACGCTGTGAAATTTTCCTTAAAGGGGTTGTCTCACTACATTGCTTCTTCTCACCTCAGTCCTGTTTTCTTGGTTTACTTTTGAATTCAGGGGCGTTACTGGCTTCTGCTATACTGCAGTAGAAGCCAGGTCTGTAGCTATAGCAACCAGTGCTGGCAGTCTATCATGAGAGATTGAACAGGTCTGTAGGACACCGTTAATGGACATATATTGATCTTTAACATAAAAAGCAATCATTGTAGTGAGACAACCCCTTTAAGTTGGTTTTTGCTGCGGATCTGGAAACAGATTCATAATCATCGACAGACTCTTGAAACTGCAATGATCCCTGGACTGGAGTTGAGAAACACTGGGATAGAGGTTTCTGTTTGGGAATTGCTTTCCCAAATTTTGGTTCTCCTCCTTCTCCTTTTGTCATTGTCTTTTGTCTACCTCATCAGAGAGGTGATCGATCTCAACATTAATTCATGCCTTTAGTAGGTCTAGTCCATATCCTGTTTGCTGAGTGAACATGTTTTCTGCTCTGTGACCTTAGGGCTTGTTCACACTGCTATTATGGCTCCGAATTACAGTGCACATCAAGATCTAGAACTTCCCACAACAGAATCCTGAATACTGATGTAAACATAGCCAAGGTCAAGCCGAGATGAAATAGTTCTGTCAATTTAGAAATAAATAAAAACCCAGAAATGATCAGCACCTCCCAAAAATGCAAAAGAAATAGCTTGAGTGCAAGCTGACATGGCTGCAATACAAATGCAAACGCACAAAAATGGACGGCAGCACTCTGCAAGTGCTAACAGACAAGCCCTGAATATATGAATTAATTTAAAGTACATTTATGCTTCATGTAGTATACTGGAAAGTCTGGACTCTTAGGGCAACGTGTATGAATTCTGGCGCTGATGGACCAGTTCTAAATCGCTTTAAGGGAGCATAGACTGCACCAGAATGTATGAACCTGTTCTTCTGCAGATCATACATACAGGTGCAGTGTAGAGCCAATACCACAAGTCTGGCTCAGGCACCACCTTTACCCTGGTCTGGCTGTTCTTCTGCATGTCATACATACAGGGCAGTGTAGAGCCAATACCACAAGTCTGGCTCAGGCACCACCTTTACCCTGGTCTGGCTGTTCTTCTGCAGGTCCTACATACAGGGCAGTGTAGAGGCAATACACAAGTTTTGGCTCAGGCACCACCTTTACCCTGGTCTGGATGTTCTTCTGCAGGTCATACATACAGGCGCAGTGTAGAGCGCATAACACAAGTCTGGCTCAGGCACCACCTTTATCCTGGTCTGGCTGTTCTTCTACAGGTCATACATACAGTCTCAGTGAAGTGCCAATACAACAAGTCTGGCTCAGGCATCACCTTTACCCTGGTCTGGCTGTTCGTCTACAGGTCATACATAGTGGGCAGTGTATTGCCAATACCAAAAGTCTGGCTCAGGCACCACCTTTACCCTGGTCTGGCTGTTTACCCCCCCCCCCCTCTCCCTCCCAGAATGCCCCGAAACTTGGGCGTGCTAAAAAGTGTGTCTTTGGCGCGATACCGAGGCACTTATCGCGCCAAAGTTTGGAGTACCCCTGTTCATACATCTATAGAACTGGTCTAGTACAGTTTGAGGCTAGAATTCTGGCGCAGCCCCGTTCATACATGTCACCCTTAGTGCAGATTTTTTATCAAAACTGTGAGGGCGCATCTACCAATGGCAATGTGACCTCAGTTCAGATGGGATACTCTAATCTTACCTCTCTAGGTGCCTATCCTTATCAGAGTGTGAGGGTTCCAGCTACTCGGTTTTGATTAAAGACAGTCTGAATGGATGGGCAGAGTGGAAAACCAAAATGGAGACGGTCACTTCCCCTGCAGACAATCTAAAAAAATAAAAGGTCAGCAGCTTACAAAATTGCATCACCACAATATAAATGCAAACACAAAAACAGACAGCAGCACTCTGCAGGCTCTATGTGGGTAATGATAACTGCAGAAAGGTATCAATGGTATCTACATTGTCTTCTGTTCTTCTTCTACAGAGATTGTATATAGGTTGATGTAAGGCACACTGCTTGTATAGACAGCTTTACAAAGGGACGGACTGCACTGCTAGACTTAGTTCCCGAATAGATGCTTAAAAGTAGCTGTTAGCACCAAAGCCTTAGCTTATTGTCAGAACTGCACCATACACGAAGCTGCAAGTGCCGCCATCCTGTCACCAGTGATTGTTATGTTAGGCAGAAAGTGACATCTTCTGTCTTATCCTCACTGAGTTGCAAGAAAATGAAGGATGAGACGGCTAGGCAGCAAAACACAAGTGAATAGAGATGAAAGGATTAGAGGGCAAAGATATTTGTACGCATTCTGTAGACCATACAGAGGAGGAAAATGATGAGCAAGATGAACAAGACCAGCAACCATCTTGAGTTCAGAGTTTTTGTCACGTGTTGCTCATCATTGTACTGTTTTTCCTACTTACAATGTCCCAATTCTTAAACTACTTTTCTCCTGACTAGGTCTTGTCTAGGGGTTGTCTCACCATGCTGTTTCACAGAGCCACAGCCAGTTTGTCACTTCCTGGTTAGGCTGTGGGTGGATCTACATCAGTGATTAGCATTTCAGCTCTGCTATACCTAGCTGAGCCTGTTACACTAAAATGAGTGCCGGAGATTTAGAAACTGTAGTGCACAACACTACACAGCTGTAAGGCTTAAAACTTGTCATTAACTTGGATGAATAAGCCCCTTGTGCTGGAGATAAGAGTCAGCAGGGAGTCGCTCACCATGGTCAGACAGTAGCTTAGAGTAAGGGTATGTTCACATGGCGTATTGGGGCGCGTACAGTTTGCGCTGCAATACACCGGGTGTTGTGGAAGCACGCACATAATTCCAAAGCACGGGGGGGTGCCAGCCGTATTGAATAGAATTGTCAGCAGCGCGGAAGCTCCGTGAAAACTTGTCTGTTCACTTTCTCTTACGTCAATTGAGGAACTACTTAACAATTAAAGATCGTTTTGTACGGAACAGGGTGAACGACGGCAGTAAGTTGCATTTAGCTCTCCTCTGTAGAGATAGGAATTACTGTAGAGACTTGCGCGGTGCGCAAATTTGTGGGCGTTTAAAGTGGCAATTATAGCAGCGAAATTGAGCGGTGGGCAAATACGTGCTCTGCAAAAATAATCCATGTGATTCATACACCTAGAATAGAGATAAGAGTGCGCGGGAGAGGATATGGTTGGTATCCAAGAGAATCTTGTGTGCACTAGCGGTAGATAAAATATCATCTTTAATCTCCTGTCAAAGCGAATAAGAACAGCAAAGTAATTAGGTATAATCTTTCTTTCACCTTTCCCTACATGTTAAAAGCTGTTCATTGTGATGAGAAAACCTCCTTAGGGTATGCCGTGTTTTCGGACGATTTTTCAGCCGGTTTGCGGTTTTTCAGACCGCCTGAAAAACTGGCCGAAAATTAGCACGAATGGGTGCTCTATGGAAAACCCGTGCAGGCGGCCCCCAATGCCACGGGTTTTCCGTCGCCGTTTTTTCCGCCCGCGGTCCGGCCGCAAAACCTTGTGCAAGGCACATATATTTCCATCTGTGAGCCGCAAATGTGATGCGGGAGGGCTTTTTTTCCCGCTCATCGCGGAGAAAGAGATAAGCTGTCCTCCCCGCGGCTGTTACTATGTGGGGTCGGCGCCAAAACAGGACAAAATTACCGTTGCCTAGCTAAAACGACCCGGTTTTTGTCCTGTGCCGTGAGAGAAGACCGCTTAAGGTGGAATTGGAGTTGTGTTTTGCCTCATGGTTCTTGGCTTCTGTTCTCCAGTGAAATCGTTGTCTTTCATGCATTACTGGACGGTGGGATGATGCTTGGTGTTCCCGCTAGGTAATGCTCACTGTGTTTTCCCATCAGCACCAGCATGCTTCACTTCAGTTTAACATGCTGACATTGGCTAGAAGCTATTACTGATGTCTTCAAGGCGCATTGTGGAACGCATGGCCGTATACTATGCACTTGTGGAGATTATTTTCTAATCTCATTAAGTGGATGAGGTCTGTAGCTCCAATGGTATTGGCGTCTAGGGGAGGGCAGATGGCCTTGTAGAGCGAGGCTGATCCATCTTTGTGCAGTCTGAGCTACATTGATTCACTGTAAGAATAAGCCTTTGGCTTCCTATTGTACTGAATCTGTATCATGGAGACATCATAGCAAAGTATTAGTGAATCCTGCTCATGCTGAAAGGGTTATATGTGAGCAATAGAAACCTTGGCTCTTACCACCCCCTTGAGACTTACATTTCTCTGGCTCATTTAAGGTTTTGGATTGAATGTGCCTCTGCAGATATTGTTATCCCCTGTTTTCCCAGACAGAAGGTGAATCAGATGAATATAATGGCCGCCAGGAGCTGCTCCCTCTCATGTGTGTTACATCTCTGCTACGTCTGCTTTTATTAATAGAATAAGCTGCCAGTAAAATGCCAACGTATCGGTCATCTTTCTTGGCGTAAAATTCAGTTTAAAAAAAATGAAGGCCTTGGTATCTTCATGTGCCTCCTGGATTGCCCACGGCTGGCTGCAACTTTAATGGCAAGCATCCCTTTAGGCTTTGTTATTTTCCAGACATGACAGCTGAGCTGATAGAAATGTTTTCCATACAACCTTGTAGCAGATGTTGTGCCCTCGTATAATGGCACAAAATTATAAAATGTCTCACACAATTCACTGTCTCCCTAGTCGTCTCAACGCTGCCTACTGGTGCTGGGTACTTGGTTTCAGTTTGTTTGTGCATACGATAGATCCAGTGGTGGTGTCTGTGAGTATTGTGATACAAAGCAATACTGACAGTGGGGTCAGTTTTTCACCTCTGCGACAGAGACTCTAGACAGAAACCCAAGCACAAATGTGAACCTTACCTTAGTCCTGTGATTACAGCAGCATCAGCACGTGTGTGCGTGTGTGTGTGTGTGGGTGTGTGTGTGTGTGTGTGTGTGTGTGCGTGTGTGTGTGTGTGTTCGTGTGTGTGTGTGTGTTCGTGTGTGTGTGTGTGTGTGTTCGTGTGTGTGTGTGTGTGTTCGTGTGTGTGTGTGTGTTCGTGTGTGTGTGTGTGTGTTCGTGTGTGTGTGTGTGTGTTCGTGTGTGTGTGTTCGTGTGTGTGTGTTCGTGTGGTGTGGTGTCGTGTGTGTGTGTGTGTGTTCGTGTGTGTGTGTGTTCGTGTATGTATGTGTGTGTATCCAGAAAATAGCAACACTCAAAAAAAATTAAAGCAGTAGAAAATGGTTACCAGCGGTGTTAGCTTAGATACATATAGCCCAAAAAGATAAATGAAATCACCTGCACTCCAAAATCCTTTCTTTTGACTTTTCCTGTCTTGGAGTGCCGTGGATTTTCCTTTTAATTTATGTGTATATATGTGTATATAATATTTATATAAGTATATTGATATATATATATATATATTTGATATATATATATAGGATATATTTTATATATAGTATATACACACACACAAACGCCACCGCTCTGGAAAAAATTGAGACCACTGCACAGTTTTCTAAAAATCATCCCTACCTGTCTGACTTCCATTCCAGTGTCAGTTGAATTCCACCCAAAGTGCACCTCATTCTACTTAATTCTGAACCAAATCTTATTTAATGAAGGAAAATATAAAAAAAAACACTGCTGTGGTCTTCACAATCCTCTTGCAATAGGACAAGCTGGATGGCAAAACAAGTGCTAGGAATAGGCCAAAAGGAAATTGAATGAAAAAATCATGGTTATTTCACCAATTATTGATTTCTGAGCTCTTTTTTTCCTGGACTTAAAACATTTAGGTCGTATTGTTCTAAGAAATATGAACTTGTTTTCTTTGCCTTATTTGTTTTCTTTGCCTTTGCCGTATAGCGCTGTTTCTTTTTTTTTATTATTTTGAAGATTTCTCATTTACTGCAAATAAGTACACATTTTTTGTTTTGAATTTCGGAGACGTTGTTAGTAGTTTATATAATAAAATAACAATGTACATTTTTCTTAAAAATACATACCGTTGAAGAGAAAAATCTGAGAAACTGAAAATGTTGCAGTGGTCTCATAATTTTTTCCAGAGCTGTATATATGGTTCTTGAAAATGAAAGTTTAAATTTTCCAGTTCTCATCCTTCCAAGCTGTTTCACCCGAAAACTTGGTAAATTCTGTTTCTATTTCGGATAACATTTAGGGTCTGCATTAGGGTGGCCCTTAGCACGAGGTGAAAAAATTAAAGCTTTATTTACTTGCAAGCTACACACAATGCTGCTTAGACTGCTACAGCCTTTTCTACCTCCCTGCTGATGCCAGAGGATAGAGGAAGAGCTGAGATACATTTTGGAGGATTGAACCTGTATTCGCCATGAAATAATTTCAGAGCATCATTTCTCATTGCTCTATGTTGTGCCTTTACTCATTTATTCCTGGTGGGCAATGTCAAAATGTCAGGACGAATCCCACAACTGGTAATACCAGTTGCCAATTTGTTCATGAATTTCTAGAAGGAATATCACGGAACGCACAAATTAAATCCCAAAGACCCCTATCAGAATGTGGTAAAAGTGGAAGTACAACTATTTACTTAGACTGTAGACCTGATGGGATCTCTTTGTGTGGAAATACACATTCAATTTTTTTTGCTTTTTTTAAAATCAAAGACAAACTACGGACACCTGCGCTATTTTTTTCCCATCTTAACTACAGACACCACGGTGGAAACCCAACGGGCCCCTTGTAACTTATAGGGTCCATCGGAGGGCCACAAGTGTCCTTAAAGGGGTTGTCTCACTACATTGATTCATCTTACCTCAGTCCTGTTTTCTTGGTTTCACTTTAAAATTAGGGGCGGTTTACGGGCCCCACTGGCTACAGTGATCCCAGGCTGTAGCTATAGCAACCAGGCGGGCCCTATCAGGAGACTAAACAGGTCTGTAGCTATAGCGACCTGAGGAGCTGAGCGCCCCTACAAAAAGGGGGTATCTAGAAAGGAGGATACTGCTAATGGACCTTATTGAAAATGACTTTTTTTTGCAAGATCTTTAACATAAAAAAACAATTTGTAGTGGACAACCCCTTTAATGAACAAATCCTCTGCAAGGGGGGGGTTGGACGAAACTGCACAAAGTGAACCTTGCCTTAGTCCTGTGATTACAGCAGCATCAGCAGGGATTCATGTGGTAAGACTGTACTAATGAAAGAGTGGAGGCAGGAGGTTGTGACAAGTTACTTGGGCTGGCGGACTGTGGCTGTACTGCAATGCACTGCAGGACTCAATGAGTCATTTGTGACCTTTAAAAGGGGGTTTTTTCCGGACGTGAGTTCCTTACCCCCTTATTAGACGAGTGAAAAAAACAAATGTGCTGAGTATGAAAGCTGCAGGGTGGGGAGGGAGAGGGTGAGAAAGGGAAATTTGAGGAAAAAGGACGTCTAAAAGCTTAACCAAATAAAAACTTTAAACAGTGGTTATCTATACGCAAGACACGGGCTATACACTGACTTTCTCCAAGCCCCTTGAAACTCTTCTTTTTCCCTGTCATCAAAAAGAAGTTTTTCACGAAAGCAGGGCCTGTCAGGTCCTCGGTCCTGTCTAATGCAAATTTTCAGGAATAAGGGGGAGGGAAATGCTCTCAGGGTTTCCCTTTTTTTGTAATCACATAATTTAGAAAGTGATTAAAACCCATTTTGGAGGATCCACGTCAACAATACATGGGGGCAAAACCCCTTTAAAAGGAACCGCATCCAATGGGTGCTGCGGGAAATTTCTTGTTTTTCCCTATGAGTTTTTTTTGAAAATATTTAAATTTCAGTGGAGCAGCAGATGTTGTATAAGCCCCACACACCTCTTCCTATTGGGGCCATTACTCTTGGGAAAGCTTTGTTTGAGAAAACCCACCCCCGCCAAAAAGTAATCTGCTTTGCACTGATGGACCCTGAAATAGCTGCCTGCAGATGATTTTCTGTTTGGCATTAGTCCCATTCATATTGCAAGCTTCAGTGAGTTGGATGAGTCTTGGAGAACGCTACATCCAACAAGTGGCGCTGCAGAGTCCTAGCTCATTTCCCATGTTTCCCATTGATAACTTATTAACTTGCTGTTCTATGGGATTTTGATAACAAGGTGACTTCTCTTATGATTGTGACTTCATCTCGCACTTCCAGTTTTGAGATTCTTCATAAATGGGCATTGATTGGTTAAGATCTCTACCTGCAGCATTACTACTTCCATCATATCCCGTTGCACCCCTTTTCCGGTTCGGGGGTTTTTTGTCAGACAGGGGGGGGGACTTGGCTTCTTAGTACCACACCTCTTGGCGTATGGCTGCTTTTACTTATTTTCTTATAATTCGGCTTGAAGGTAAATGCACCAGAAGGTGATCCTGTGAGCAGGGAACGGAAAGGGCCTTGAAGGGCTGAGGTTCCCGTCACTGCCAGGAGGTGATTTGTGCTTAATTAACAGAGCCGCTCCACGGATTGAGAGCGCGACGGCCCAGTTAAAATTTCATCAGGGGGGCCCAGGGCCCGGGGGTGCGGGGCAAGGTGGGCTTTAAACCTGCAGGCTTGTACATCTATTACAGTCCTTTGTAAAAGCTTGTGTCATAGAATGCCTTGAATCAGGGGTGGCCTTGCAAGACTTGTGCTTGTCAGCTTATGTCTGATGTATGACTCGAATGCTGGAAAGTGTACCCCTTGTGTTCAGCAATATTAGTGCATCCTAATAGCAATCTATATGCATACATAGGCAAAGGACAGGCTCAGCTATACCTCTTTCTTATTCTCCCTGGTCATGGTCAGTTTCAGATATTACCTCTTTTCTGGAAGCGGACTGACCCTTGGATTGACTCCTTTTTATACATGCTACACAATAGTACAGTGAATATTAAACTGCTACATACCAAGCCAATCACATTGCGTCTCATTTCCAGTAGTTTTAAAGGGAATGTCTCATCAAAAAATAACTTATTGTTTAACTCATGTTTTTTTATTACAATTTTTTAAAAAATTTTTTTTTTTTTTCCAGATTGCTTTCAATATTTTTTTTAAAATACTTAATTCCTGCCGTTTTCACTTTGGGCCCCTAGGCCAAAAATAGTTGACACTTCCCTTTTGTAGAGAGAGTTTTCAGCAGTTGTCATTTCAGCACAAAGCAGCGTTCATTGAAAGGAGACACCAATTGATAATAAACAGGATCCCCCAGTCACAAAAGAAAGTCCCGTCCACCTCCCTGCACACTGACTTCTTCCCAGGCACAAATATGCTAGAAAACTTTCCTATAGAAGTCAAAGGGACTGATCGTCTTTTGGCTCATATTGCATGAAAAGCTGTTTTAAACATTCTCTAAATGCGTTTAAAAACTCAAACGAAGCCGCCCCCCACAATCATATATAGATGACTAAAGTGAGAAATCTACAATCAGAAAATAAAAATGGCTAATAAGAAAAGAATAAGAATCAGGGTTTTGTTTTAATTAGTAAAAAAAAAAAATTGCCGACAGTCCCTTTAAGTGACTGATCCTTAGGAGGCATGTATCGTAGTTGTGTTACTGGTCCTTTAAGGAAACCTGATACCTGGTCGCCAGCTTCTGTTTGCTTTCACGCTGCGAAGCCTGGTACAGCGCTGGGAAGGTTGAACTATGCTCTGTAGGTGTGATACCTGTGATAAGCAGCCTGGAGCTGGGCACCTCCCTGCACACAACGCCGCCGCGCAGGTATTACACATTGTTCACTCAATAAGGAAATGAAAGGAATTGCCTTTGGGGCCAGAAATGGAGGGATCTTCCCTTTTTCAGTTATTCGGAGGTAACGTTTAAAACTTTATGGCGGGGAGCTTTTTATGTCTTTGTGCAGTACTGCGCCGGGCCAAGGGGGAAAACACTTTTCCGCATGCAGCTAACATGTTGCGGGTCTTTTTTCATATTTCCCTAGGCGTCTTTGGCCTGGTTGGTTATGGGCTTTGGTACCCGCTTTTTTTAACCTAATGGGCCCATTAAGTCGCAAACTGATGTTTCTTCCTTTAGTCCTTTTACTCTACATTTGGTGATGAAATTTGCAGCTCTCATTAGAAGCTTTGCTTTTATCCTTCATCCCCTTCTAAGACAGAGAGCGTTTCTCTAAACTGTGTTGGTTATCAAATAAACTTTTTCTGTTTTTGCAAAAAAAAATATGATATGTTTTATTTTTTTTTTCTTGGTGGGTTAGGCTATGTTACAATTTGCGGCGCGAAATCTGTGTTTCGGGGGGCCACACTAATACGCCGGGAACCCCTTTTAGGGGTGGGGTCCCCTTGAGAATTTGTTACTGTGGGGCAATTGCCGCAAGAATTGGGCAGCCCTTTTCCCCCTGCGCGAAATCGATCGTAAGGAGGGGGTTAAACCATGTTCTTATGAGATCTTGGATTACCCTAATTTTCGGGGCCGCACTCGCCCGTATTAGAGCGCAAAGCGGCGAAAAAGTGCGCCGAAATGCCCCCTGTGAACTTTTCCCTTTTTAGTTTTTTTGGGTGTGTTTTACTATTTAGGGCAGTGGTGTACAGCCTGACCCAGCCAGAGAAGTCAGTCAGCTACCGGTCCAGCGTTATGGAGTCACATAACCGATACAGCCCCAGAAAAGGGCTCAAACCAGATACCCTTGTATATTCAGCTTACCCACACGTCCTAAATGCGACTTAACTGGTTGTGTGGTTACGGAGCTGTATTGAAATGATATAACAAGATCAGGTGAAGGGATTTTCTGCTTTGCATTTTAGCGGCTCATCTGTAACGAGATAATACGTCGCCTATTTGACAATACTTAGCGGCTGTTTATTGCTTCTTGCAGGGAGAACTTATCACCTTTTATTACTACTGGAAGAAAACTCCTGAGGCAGCCAGCTCCCGGGCCCACCGCAGACATCGCAGGCAGGCTGTTTTCCGTCGGATCAAAACCCGGACCGCTACCACACCTGTGAACACACCATCCCGGCCTCCTTCCAGTGAATTCTGTGAGTACACTGAGCGACAAGCAGAGCAAGCGGTTTAACCTCCAGCCTATGTTTGAAGATCACGTTCAGCGCTGGGAATGTTTACACAGGGAAACAGGACTGAACTTGAATTGTGACATGTCTAATAATGCGCACGCTCTCTCAGGGCTGCACAATTACACCTGTGACCGTGTGAGGCCATGAAGCACATGACTGCAAGGTGTGCAATAGAGAGGCCATAACTTTCATTGGGCCCCGATTCATCTTTAAAAAAATTTGCCGGCGGGGGGGATTAAAAAATTCTTATTTTTAACCGGGTTACAATTTGTATTATGTGCCGCATTTGGCGGTGACCAGGTGGTCGTAAAATGGACCGTGGTTAAAGAGGACTTCTCCTGACCCCTCCGTTTTTTTGTGAAATTTTGGAGCATCTTCTCTTATAACTCTGTGGTGTGCTGTTCCTCTGTTATATCTTCTAGGAAGGTATTACTGAATCAGTCAGCTGGGCGTTACCATTCCAGTTTTTAAAGGGGGCGTATCCCTGCACTTTGTGAGCTTTCATTGGATAATGTCAAACTGTACAGGGACACACCTCAGTTAATAACACCCAACTGACAGATTGGTAATGAATTTCCAAGAGAAATAGCAGGGGAATAACACAAGGGTAGGATTTTTGGGATTTTCCCCCTAGAATTTTATTTCACAGGGAACCCAGGTATTTACTAAAAGAGAAATACTAGGAAATGTCACCCGTCTTCTTTCCTGGGTCCGGACAGTATTTATTGCATGTCCTGGGATATACATTTACTACGATGTATGCAGCAGAAATAAGGCTATGGCTACACAGCACACAACAGTGAATTTAGTATTTTGAAACCGCTGAAAATCTGACTAATAAAATACATAGCCTTAATTCAAAAAATTACCTGTTTTTAGGCCCTTTTTTTCTGCCCATTTTCTGGCGCAGTCGGTTTTAGGAACTTGCTGTAAAAACAGATGGCATCCAGTGGCACAAATTGCTACAGAGGTCTATGTAAACCGTCCGGCGGGTTTTGGGTGTGAAAAATCGACCACAGGGGTTAAAATTAAAATTGCATTCATTACTACATTGACTGAAAACGTTTCCAAAAAATATCCAGAAAGCTTTGCCAAAAAAGTGACAAAAAACTAAATTTTATAAACAGTTTTAGGATTTGGTTTTCCCCTCCGGTTTTTGCCCTGTGTTGGGGCCCATGCGCCCACCTAGCAGTCCTACCAGACACTTAAACAGTGTTAACATAAACCGGGTGGTCTGATGAAATTTATCACAGTGGCTCATGCAGTATAATAAACTTAATGCATCCTGCCAGATTTGTTTGCACAAATTTTTTTTTTCTTATTTTCAGACAGCAGTTTTTGCATTTTGAGCCATTTCACTTTATATTAAACCACACCTTCTTTTAAGCCCCACCCCTTTGTCAAGTGGGCAAAAAACAATTTACTAAAAACACCATGCTCCTTAAAATTTTTTGGTGCTATTGACCCAGAATTTTTGCACTTTGCATAAACCCCCCCAATGCCCCCTTTTTTTTTCTGAAAGATGTCGGACCAGAACGACTCCATACTAATCGCGCGTTTACATTTTAAATAGGTTGAAAAAAGACGTGGTCCATAAAGTTCAACCAAGGGTGGGAAAAAATGTGGGTGAAGGGAGGGAGACAAGGATTTTAAGCCCCCCTTCCCCAAAGGTTATGTCCTGAAACCCCAAGGCAAGAACCAATCCGCTCCGGGGGAGACCCCATTCTGACCACTAAACCCGTCACCACCAGGTCCAAAATTTTACAAGCTGCGTACCATTAATATTCTTTAGTTCCAGGTGGGTATCAACCTTTTTCTTGAAACCCACATTTCCGCTGGACCAGTCCTCAGGGGGCATTCCACGATTTACATTTCTTAAGTGAAAAACGCCCTTCCCTGGGGAAAATTGATCCTTTTTCTCCGCTAAAGGAATGTCCCTTTGCCCTTTTGGGGGCTTTACATAAATATTTTTTTCCCCAAAATTTTTTGTAAGACCTTTTCATATACTTCTAAAAAATTAATTTCCCCGGGACCACTTTTCCCCAAGACTAAATAATTTTCAACCTCTCCTCAAAAACAAGATGCTCCTTTCCCCTTAAAATTTTTTGGTTTCGTCTTTGTACTCTCTCTTCTCTATTAATCTTTTCTATAAACGGGGCCCAGAACGAACGCATATTCTAAGTGAGGTCGCCCCCAATGTTTTTTACGCGTAGAATAACACCCTTGTCCCGCAGTCCTGCTCTTTTAATAAAACCCCCAATGTTAGTAAAGCCTCTTATGCCCAACCTTTCCCCCTTAGGGGAATATCAGTACTGTATGTCCTGTTTCACACTTTTTTTTTTTTAAATATTTTTTTGCCCATATTTCAAGCAGAAAAAAAAATTGGTTCAAAACCAAGAAGAGGGACGAACCTTAATTTTCTGCTCTGTAGGTTTCATTCTTGGTTTTGGCTTACAAATACAGCAAAAAAATACCCACAAAAAATTTTTTCAGCCCAGTTTAGGGTTTAGGCCGTTTCATGGCATTTCCCGGGGAATGCCATGTATAAAAGCTGCCCCTGATGTGATGGAGCCACAGTTGGCCCATAGAGCAACACTCATAGGGCCACATGTATGAAAACTTTTTTTGGTAAAAAACTCATTTTTTTCCCCCTAGAAACCTATGGGCAAAAAAGTGAGTTTTAGACCAAAACCGTTTCATACATATGACTACATTTTCTATTTTCCTGGGGTATACACTATCTAGGTCGGATTCCAGAAGCATGGTCTACCACACCTTTGTGTCCGGCATGTAAAAAGTATACCACCGGCAGATAAAGCAAACGTAGTCCAATAAGGACTCTTTGTTGTAGTGCCCTCCACAGTGTCTGTTAGGCTACCTAATGGATGCCACCCACTGATGGCAGAATGGCGGGTAAGCACACCCTAGCATGCAGGAAGCTGTGCACTGGGTTAGATCTGTATGGAACAGAATGCTCCGACAGATTGAATGCTGCCGACGAAGTTTGTGAACAGTAGCTTTCTGCCAAAACAATGTTATTCACACCTAATTAAGATGTCAATTTGTACAATTAGATGTGCTGCTGCTGTTATTATTAGTAGTCGCATGGTTTGGCAGTTGCTGCAGTTGAATGTTGTTTTTCCATAAGTAATCTGATTAATAACAATTAGCCGTCAGTCTCTCGGCTGCCAGGCATGGTGAGTGGGGAGCGACGCACGTACAGGTGTGACGAGCAGCTGTCTCTTCTTCCACCTTGTTTGGGTTCTTACTTGAAGTGTCAGGACTGACGTGAAGGAAATGTATTCGCAATATGGTCTTGTCTTGTACTTTACTGGATGGGGTGGTGGGGTTTGGAGAAAACCGGGGAAATTTATGTTCTCCTCGTATCTTTTTTTTTAGTCGATTACGTGTAGTGCTAAATAATCAATATGTGTTTTTTCGGTTTTCCTCTCTTAGTGGAACCCAGCCACCACGAAAATGACTTCGGCCGAAAAAACAGTGACAGGGGTTAAAGGGTTATGCTGCGCCCTGCTTCACCCCATAAATAATCCGATCCTTTTAACATTCAAGGGCATCTTATTAATACTGATAAGTGCTTGGCAGCATGTGTAATTTCTTCTGCTCTCATTAAGCTTTAAGGGCGGGGAACCCCGGGGCCGGAAACATTCTCCTGTGCACAGATTGCAGGATCCATTTTAAGAAATACGGGGAGCTGCCGCCTATTGAAAAGCCCGTGGACCCTCCACCATTTATGTTTAAGCCTGTAAAAGAGGAAGAAGATAGTCTTAATGGAAAGCATAGTATGAGAACTCGGAGGACCAGGGGCTCGGTATGCAAGGCTTATAGTTTAATTTACTGTCCCGAACTCTGCTCCAATCTTTTTATAAAAAGTGGGAATGCCTTTTTTTAAAGTTTCCCAACCCTTAAAGGGAATGTGTCATCAAAAAAATTACTTCTTGTTTTTAACCACATTTTTTTTGTTAAACCTTTTTTTTGGAATTTTTTTTTTTTTTTTTAAATTTTCCCTATCACTTTCAGTATTTTTTTTTTTTTTTTAATTCTTAATCCTCATTTTTCACTTTGGCCATAGGGCCCAAAATATCTGACCTTCCCTTTTCTGTTTTAGAGAATTTTTCAGCAGTTCTGCTCATTATCACACAAAAAGGGTAAACTAAAGGACACCCTTGTGTACAATAACCAGAACCCCAGTCCCGAGAGAGTTCACAGCTCCCCCTCTCCCCCCCCTTTACATGAAAAAACTCCTATAAAGTCTAGGACAGAATTGTCTTAAAACCTTTGAGAAGCTGCTGTAAAGTATCTCTCTGAGCTGTAAAGGGAAGCAAGAAGTCTTTTCCCCACAAACCTATATAGACGGGCCGAATAAGAAACTTTCAAACGGGGAAAAAAAAACACTGAGGGAAAGGAATAGGATCAGGGGCTTTAAAATTTTAATAAATAAAAAAAAAAAAATTGGCGACAGATTCCCTTTAACAGAATTGGATCTGCAAGTAGAGTAGGTCAACCGGGGATGGGGGGAGGTGGTTTAGGTCTCATGTTTCCTATGACTGCCAGACTACAGGCCTGTCTGTACTGCGTGTCCCCTCCTTGGCCTGTTTTGTAAGTAGGAGGGATTCAGCTGTGCACTAGAGAAGTGTTACCAATTATTTTTCCATTATCCTGCTGGATTAAGTTGGAGCATGATACGTTCCAACAAATGCGGTAACGTGGGCTTTTCAATTTTTTTTTTTTTACTAAAGGGGTGTTTACTTTTTCAGACGTGCTCATCAGTCGGTCAGAATAAAATAGAAGAAAAAGCAACTCCTCTTTTTAACACACTGATTGCAGCGGTGCCGATGCCCCTGGCTGATGCATCACATTCATTGCTCACGTGGCCCTGAAGCTCTTCTCTGGCTGCAGCACGTGAGCACTGACCGAGATGTTATCAGGGGGATTGCCAGGACCCGGGGTTTAAAATGTGAGGTTTATTTATTTCTATTTTATAATGTCCCTGGCTGACTGCTGTTCTTTGTATCACCCCCTTTTAGCCTCCCATCCCTCCCCCCGGACTGTAAAATTCATGACGTCATTTGTGGAGCTGATTTAGATCTTATGGACACCGTAAAAGGGGGGTCTCCTGCTTAGGACTGCACAAAGAATGGTGTAGTGCAGTGGTCTGCAAAGTGCGGCTCTCCAGCTGTTGGGGAACTACAACTCCCATCATGACCACTGATATACAATATAGAAATGCATGATAGGAGTTGCAGTTTGCAGACCGCACTTTGCAGACCAATGGTGAAGTAGGTGGTAGACACTTGTGGGCTCATGTATAAATTGTTGAGATGTAGTACATTTCCCCTGGTATGGCATCTGCAGACAGACCCATGGCGATCACAGACCTAGGGCCTTGTGTATGAAATATGTCTAGCAGTAAGACTGTCCTTTTTGTCCATAGCAACCAATCAGAGCCCCGCTTTCATTTCATTGGTTGCTATGGGCACCAGAGACAGTCATTTCTAGACCATTTTCATGCATAAGGCCTTCAGTGTTTTACATAACTGCAGGTTTTACTATAGCATTATCCTTTATACTGTATAACACCATAAACACAACTCACAAACGTATTAGGATGCGTTCCCACGGCAAGTGCCAAATACCGGTCGGTTATGTAACCGGTATTTGCACTGTTTTACAGCCGTCCCCACGGCCGTGGGGGAGGGGGTGGTCGGGGGGCGGCTTTTCTCTGCAATGAGCGGACAAAAGACCTCCCCCTTCACATTGATAAGCACATATTCCGCGGAACATTGTGCTTACACAATGATTTGCGGGCGGAAAACCCGTGCAGTGAGGACTGCTGCACGGGTTTTCCATAGAGCCCCGTTCTGTTCATTTTCGTCCGGTTTTTCAGGCGGTCTGCAAAACCGCAAACCGGCTGAAAACCCGTGCAGTGGGGACATGCCCTTACATTATCTGAAGAATGGTTTCAATTTCTTCTGTTACATTTATATTGTATAATTTTTTTCTTCGGCCAAATAGATGTCTACATTACGCAGCGGACGCAAGAAACAGACCGCCAGTCCAGACGGCAGAGTCTCCCCTATAAATGAAGACATCCGTTCCAGCGGCCGAAATTCTCCAAGTGCTGCCAGCACGTCCAGTAATGACAGCAAAGCGGAGTCCCTGAAGAAGCCATCAAAGGCAAGCGGCAATTAACCAGTCAGATTGCATTGTTAATTTAGTGACATTTGCTTGAAGTAGGCCAGGGTCTTCAGCGTCAGTAGATTACAGGTCCATATGGTAGCAGATTTACAAAGTACGACATGTTCAGTTGTGTATCACTTGTTTAACATGTTTCTCTTTGGCTGCAGAAGATTAAAGAAGAACCCACCTCCCCAATGAAGAGTGCCAAACGTCAGAGAGAGAAGCCAGCATCGGACACTGAGGAGACGGACAGGGCCACAGCAAAGAAATCGAAAACACAAGTGAGTCAGAGATACCTAATGGTGGGACCCAAAGCAAACCTTTATCCTGAGCATAGGTGGTGGGACATATCATGACCCAGTGTATGTGTGATTGGTATATCATTGCTACAAGCATATGCAGCACCCTAACATGTATCCCGTTTATGTTGATACAGGAGATTAGTCGGCCAAACTCGCCATCAGAAGGAGAAGGAGAGGGTGAAGGCGAAGGAGAGGGTGAAGGAGAGAGCTCGGACAGTCGTAGTGTAAATGACGAGGGCAGCAGTGATCCTAAAGATATTGACCAGGATAATCGAAGCACATCTCCCAGCATTCCAAGCCCTCAAGATAACGAGAGTGACTCTGACTCTTCTGCCCAGCAGCCGGTGTTACAGCCACAAAATGGAGCTCCAGCAATGGTCCCACCTGCTGTGTCACCAGCACCTCTTCCACCAGTTGTCCCTCCACCTCACAGCATTGCTCCTGCTCAAGTATCACCTTCTCCATCACTACCTCCTTCCCTGCCCCCTCAACCTCCATCACTATCACTTGTTCAGGCACCAGTCTTACATCCTCAAAGACTTCCTTCTCCACATCCAGCAATACAGCCCCTTGCTGGGTCTCAAGGAGAGCCACAACCACCAGTCCCTGCACAGATCCACCCACAGTCTCCTCATCATGGCCCAGTAGCATCAATCCCTCACAACATCCAGCCACAACCCGTATTACAGTATCCAGGTTCCTCTCCACCTCAGCCCTGCCCTGCTCAGGTCTCTCCAGTGCCACAAATCCCATCTCATACTTTCCCTCATACTACTCAGGGACCACCAAATGCTCAGCCTGTGCTGCAGACACCACCTCAGCCTCCACGTGAGCAGCCTTTGCCCCCTGCACCCATTACCATGCCTCATATTAAACCCCCTCCCACTACACCTATTCCTCCGACTCCTACACAGTCCCATAAACACCCTCCCCATTTACAAGGACCTTCTCCATTTTCTTTAAACTCCAACTTGCCACCTCCTCCTGCTCTTAAGCCTCTTAGTTCATTGCCTGCCCATCATCCTCCTTCTGCTCATCCTCCTCCTTTGCAGCTTATGCCTCAGAGCCAGCAACTTCAGGCAACAGCAGCACAACCACCAGTCTTGACTCAAAGCCAAAGCCTTACCCAGACACCAGGGCACCCTCAATCAGGGCTTCATCCTATACCTCCTCAGCCATCCTTTTCACAGCACTCCTTCATACCTGGAGGTCCACCATCTGTAACGCCTCCAACTTGTGCTCCCGCTCCTACCCCATCATCCTTACCATCAGCATCTCCAAGTCTTCAGCCACCATCAACAAGTGCAACCCCTACAGGAGCCTCTGGTGTGTGCATTCCTGTAGTATCTCCATCCCCCAATCCACCACCTCTGCCACCAATACAGATCAAAGAAGAGGTACCTGATGAAATTGATGAACCAGAAAGTCCACCGCTTCCACCTCGAAGCCCATCACCAGAACCCACTGTTGTGGATTCCCCCAGTCATGCCAGCCAGTCTGCAAGGTTTGTATACACTTTTCTTTGCTCAGTTTTATTTTTAGTCACCAGAGATTGATAAAATCCAAGAATCTAAGTTTAATGAAACTTCAAGGAATGTTTATAAAAAATAGTTTTCATGTGTTTCTAGATGTGTGCAATAGTGCAGGGTCTCACCGTGGCAGTTTTCTTGCATTGTAAGAATTTTTTTTTTTCTAATTTGCTAAGAAATTCTCACCTCAAAGAAAGATGCTAGTCGTTAAGGCCGATGTTTTTGTACTTTGAAATAAATGAAATCATGCATATAAAAGGAATGTACATAGAGATATAGAAACATGATGCCTTTTTAAAGAGGTTCTTCAGGATTAAAGGGGTTTTGCCACGATCTCATCTCATACCTCCTGTATCCAGTTCTTCAGCTCTGTGTGCTCAGAAGGGGGCGTGTGTGATTTGTTTGAATTGCATATCATGTGACCCAGCAGGAAGACATCACCATGCCTTTCCTCTCCATAGTCAAAGAAAGGTCTGTTTATGTAAAGCATGTGAGTAGCTGAGAGGTAAAGATTTTGCCTCCAGGCACAGGGGACCTAGGTTCAAATCCCTGTAGGAACCAAACTTGTGTTTTCTTTTCTCTTTATCAATGCACATACCTCATTGAGGTTTCTTTTTTATTTATTTGCACTAATTACTAAGGATTACAGAGGACGGGAGTAGAGTGACCGCTCCTGGGGTTTGAACACTCAGTAGCTCCCTGAGAGGAGAGGTGATGTCTGAGCATGTGCGACCAGAACTGAGGAGCTCTCAGCCCTGGTCGTATCCCCTGGAGACGAGCTGTAAGTAATGGATCACTAAAGGAGCAACTAAGACAAAAACGGTGCAGAATTTTTAATAATGAATGGTGAAAATGTTTATTTCATTTGCAAGCTTCCCACGGCAATTTTACTTCGTGGCAAAACCCCTTTATGTCTGGTTTATATTTGCGTTGAAGTTCCTTTCGTCGCCTCTTTTGCAGCTTCCATCAAAAATGAATTAAAAAGAAGAGCTGCACGGCGCGCTATTTTTTTTTTTTGTTAAAATGATAGACCCGTATGTAATTTGTGGCGTTGTTTGGGCGCTGTTGATGTCGGTTATAAAAAAGGATCCAGTTCCACTTCTGCGCCAAAGGTTCTGAACAGAACCTGCAATGCAGATGTGAACCAGGCCTTAGAAAACTAGGGCTGCCAAAAACAGCAGCACATCTGTCTACAGCAAGTGTGTGGTGCTGCAGCTCAGGTACATTCGCTCCAGTGATGCTGAGTTGCAATGCCAGACTTAACCACCTGACATGTGTGGCACTGTTTGTGGATGCAAGCAGTGATGTGTTCTCTGTTTAATAAGTTCTTGTTTTAATAAGTGTATTCACATTCTTGACCACCTAATCTTAATCTTCTGTCTGTTTTTTTGTAGATTCTACAAGCACCTGGATCGTGGTTACAACTCCTGTGCTAGAACCGACCTCTACTTCATCCCTCTGGGTGGCTCTAAACTAGCAAAGAAGAGAGAGGAAGCTGCGGAAAAAGTAAAGAGGGAAGCAGAGCAAAAGGTCAGAGAGGAGCGAGAAAAGGAGAAGGAGAAAGAAAAGGAGAGGGAGCGGGAGCGCGAGAGGGAAGCTGAAAGGGCCGCAGTATGTTCTGTATATAACTTTGCATCACATTACTACTTTTTAATACTTAGATTTATTGCAGTCTTTCAACATTTGTTCCCTTTTCTCTGTACAGAAGGCTTGCAGCTCCCATGAAGGTCGCCTTGGAGATTCACAGATGAGTGGCCCAGCCCATATTCGGCCATCGTTCGAACCTCCTCCAACAACTATAGCTGCTGTCCCCCCTTACATTGGGCCAGATACACCTGCTCTGCGTACCCTAAGTGAATATGCCCGACCGCATGTCATGTCCCCAACCAATCGTAACCATCCATTCTTTGTTCCTCTTAACCCCAACGACCCTCTCCTGGCGTACCACATGCCAGGCTTGTATAATATGGACCCTACACTTCGCGAACGGGAATTGCGTGAGAGGGAGCTGCGGGAACGGGAACTTCGGGAGAGAGAGCTGCGGGAAAGGATGAAACCTGGCTTTGAGGTGAAACCGCCTGAACTTGACCAACTTCACCCTGCTGCTAACCCCATGGAACATTTTGCTAGACATGGTGCTCTCACCATACCCCAAACAGCAGGACCACATCCTTTTGCTACTTTTCATCCTGGCTTAAACCCACTTGAGAGAGAGAGACTGGCTCTGGCAGGACCACAACTACGGCCAGAAATGAGTTACCCTGAAAGACTGGCAGCTGAGCGGATACACGCAGAGCGCATGGCATCACTTACTAATGACCCATTAGCTCGACTGCAGATGTTCAACGTCACGCCTCATCACCACCAACACTCGCACATACATTCACACCTCCATCTCCATCAGCAGGACCCATTACATCAAGGTGAGTCACAGATCAGGGGGGGCAGGGTCACTGATGGAAGTCTCTATTTACTTGTTGCTTACGTTATGTAATCTGTAGGTATATTATTACTTCATTTTCCTCAGTTTAACGTAGTTGAGGAGACTGCTTCACCTACATAGGATTTTGATTTTCTCAATAGGTCAGGAACTGTTTAAAGGTTTCTCCTATTCAGACACAATATTTATGACTAGTAGAAATTAAAGGGGTTGTCCAGGAACAAAAACCACACACACAGCAGGAAATGTCATGAAATAAAAATAAAAACATTATGGAATTATGTGAAATCCTTCACCATGCCAGTGTTCGAGTGGCCTCCATCAGATTTTAAGTACTTTGGGGGTGATGCCATGCACATCCATGTAAATACTACTGCCAGTCACTGGTTTCCACAGTCGTGTGTCATATATAAAAGCATAACCACATTTTTCTTTTACAAAAAAAAAAAAAAAACCCTGGGGCAACCCGTATCATAAAGCTAAATGGAAACCTGTTGAAATTACTCATATATTTTAAAATTGTATTGAAATGTTTTAAGAAATTAAAGCTGTCTTGCGCAACCAAGTCCTATCAGTGTCTGAAAAGGTGAAGAGGACCAGTGACCATACTTGATATGTCCGTGTTAGTAAATCCTTATGTTCCCTGTGAAATAACAATCAGTAGCATCTTCTCTTATAACTCTGTGTTGTGCTGTTAGGGTGTGTTCACATGGTGCATTGCGGTGTACCTGTGTGCGCTGCAATATGCTTGCTGTTGAAAGCACACACTTGCCAGTGTGTACATCAGTGCTACATACCAGCCTTCTATCACTTCATTTTCCCTGACATGTCACTTCTTTTTACAGGCGCAATACACCGGCTTATCATATCGCTCAATGAGTGCGATGATTTTACATATTTGTGAGGCGTACTTCGTTTGCTTTGCAGTGCAATTACGCTTCGAAGTACACCCTGCAAATACGTCATGTGAACATAACCTTATTCCTTCTAGAAATGTGTTGCTGAATCAGTCAGCTGGGTGTTACCAAATGGGGGCGTGTCCTGCCTAGTCAGTGCTGACAGTCGGTGTGTGCCGGGTCACACCCCTCTGAAAACAGGAATGGTAACACCCAGCTGACTGATTCAGTAATACATTTCTAGCAGGAATCACAGAGGAACAACACAACACAGAGTAATAAGAGAAGAGGCTCCAGGATTGTTATTTCACAGGGAACACGAGGATTTACTAAACAGGAGATATCAGGAACAGCCAGAGATTGTGCAATTCTTAGTAGGGAGCTCATTAAAGAGAATCTGATTAGTACGGTAGACTGGCTGGGTGCTACAGACATACTGCCTGACAACACCATATGACAGGATGTCACTTACAGGCTGTGTATCCTTAAAGGGGTATTACCACGAAATAAAAAGTCCTGCACAGGTCACTGTCAGCCACCTACAGGGAGACCATATATAAAAATGAGGAGGGTGGCGCTTGCGGGCGTCCTCTTCATTCACTTCTATGGGAGTTTTGAATATAGCCGAGTGAGCGTGCTCCATTCACTTCTATGGGAGCTTCCATAGAAGTGAATGGAGAGAACACTGTAAGCGCCGCTCCCTCCTCATTCTCATGTATGGTCTGCCTGTCGCTAGCTGACCTCTGCAGGACTTTTTATTTCGTGGTAAAACCCCTTTAACAACCAGATTATCTGGTTGGTGTTCTCCGACCGCCTTATTAATCCAATGTTTTTGGTAAGATGTTTTATACTCCTATTTTATTGTGCTGTTTGAGACCTGTTTGCTCCGTACACCATGTATAGTGAATACTCCACATATGTATTACAGTCATTTGGTTTCTGTGTCCAGTTCTTTGACCACAACACATCCTATGAAACCCTTTGTGTCAAATGAATACCAGACGCTTTTTTTTATTTCCCACAAGCAGTGTTGAGTTTTAGTATCATAAGACTATTGTAGTTTTGCCTTTGTTTGAGTAGTGGAGTCAGTAGGTGTCAGAAGTTTAGGTGTCATGGTTAGGATAGTTTTCTGCGACAGCCACATGCCATGAGCTTTACCCCTTTTAATAAGAAAGGTGATGTTTTCTGGTTTCTTGGTTAGGCAGTATAAGACTATAGGGCTTAAAGTCATACTCCTTATAGTGCTATTTTGTGCCTGGAGGTCTTGACGCATTGGTATTAATTGGCATTTGCTGGATTGGCATTGTATTAGAGGCATGAAAATGTTGACTACTTTCTTCCTATCGTTAATCTCTTGGCACTATGGCTTTAGACCAAGTCTCATCACCCCTAACAGGTCTTTGGTGTTGCCCCAAAAGTAACCTGACACAATTTGCCCCCTCAGTTGGTGGGTCCACCTCAGTTACTCCCATCAGCAATACACGAGGAGGTTATCGGGGTTCACTTGCAGGCGGTCTGGTATTTTGGTGGGGCTCAAAATCCATGTGTGTTTCTTATATGTGATGGAGGCGTCTTACGATGTTATGTGTTTTCAATAGACTGCTGCTGTAACTCTAAATCTTGGCCGGGCGTGGCTGAAAACGGGACATGTGTTCCAGTCCACTTTCCTGGTAAATAAAAGCAACCATTTTAAAAAGGGGGGAGAAGAAGGACTTGGGAGACCGGGATTATCTTCCACAATGACAAGCGAGCCCAAGAGCTTTTTTTTTAAAAAAAAAAAAAATAAAAAAAAAAACCAAAAAAAATCCCTCCTTAAGCGGCCCTTTCCCATAACCTTAGATGTGTTGGATTTGCTGTAACAGCAGTGGTTCCGGTATCTCCAATCTTGGTGCTAAAGCAACGGGTAAAAATTCACCAAAGTCAAGGAAACACTTGTAGACCAGTTTGCTTTCCTGTTCAAGACTCCCTGCTCCTCCAGCAGGAAAATAGGAAATCTTTCTGGATCAGAGATGGGGCACAGAATACGGGACAGGCCTTGTGTAGCTTTAGCATGCTCTAATGTGGTAGATGAAAGGGGTTGTCTAACCTGTCCAACCCCTTAAAGCACATGTTAGCGTTCAGTGCACATACACCACTATAGTGTAGAAACTGCTTCCTTTTTCTGCTCCAATAACGGAAAAGGATATTGGTTTGCAGAGACGTCAGTATAGTGTAGGCCACAGCTTGATCTCTGGAACAGAAGTCTGTCTGCTGAAGGGCAGCAAGCAGCTCAACTACCTTAGTAGGTTAAGCTAATTCCAGCAAATGGAATATTGTTAATTGACCATAATTTTGGCCTTTAAATCTGTCGATGTAAAAGGACACTTAAGGGGGTTGTCTGGTAAACAAACTTTGAGTAACTTGCCAGAGTCTTCATTCATCTCCCTGTGATGTTTTCTATGTTAATTTGTGCTTTTTTTTCTTGTGCGAAGTGTAGCCTCCATGCTCTGCAGCTGAGCAGCAGCATTTCCTGATTTAAAAACGGTTTCCCTTTGCCGTGTAAAATTAACCCAGAATCTTTTGCTGTGCTTCTTCCATCAGCTTATATGCACGCCCCATTTCCTCCTTCATGTTGAAGGTTTTCAGAGGAAGGAGCAAAGGGGTGCGGCTTCAAAGGTTGCCCTGAAAAAACTCAAACCTACTGGACTCGACAGTAGAGAGCCAGAACTGCTAAGCTTCCTATCATCATGAGCTGATATAGAACTGCAGGAAGCCCACAGAAAATGCAATAGAAGTGCATAATTTGGGGGAAAAGGTCATTTACAATCCACCACCCCACTGGACAACCCCTTTAATATTTCCTGCCTGTCCTCCCAACTTGTCCAATGACCAGGCATCATATTGCCACCTCCTGACTGTATCCTCATTGCTGCACAAAATACCCCCCAGTAGGCACTGCCATTGTGTGGACCACATGTAGAGATGGTGTGGTCACCAGTGCAGGAAGACATTGACAGCCGGGGATCAGAACACTCGAGAGGGAGCGTTTTGGTGAAAAACACAGTAACCTATTAGGTATCACCTTTTTATTACATATCAGCCCTGAGTTGGAGTTACCGGACCCTTGAGGTTAGAATTGTTGGATCTGCCCTGGCTAATTAGGGGGAAAGCTTCCTTCGTGCAAATCTTGCTTGCATTGCTTGAAATGAATGTAAGCGCTGTAAAATATCATGTACCGCAGATTAGGAGGTAATGATAGCAGTAGCCCAGTGTACCATAGCCAATGAGATCTCCGTCATTAGTTTTAGCTGCAGTGTAAAAGCTAATATGTTCCAGGATGTTATTGGTAACTGGGAAAAGGAAACGTGGGGCGCGAGAGCTTTCTCTGTCTCCTTCATTAGAACTTGTTTAGTCTCGCAATATTTGGGGGATGAAAGTGGAAACCGGCCGCACGCTTCCCTGTAGACGCAGGCTTGTGATGGTATGAGTGGACACCATGTCTTCTGGCTGCGCCGTGTTATGTGTGCATCCACCGTCCGATGACACCTTCAGACTATGGCTAAAAGTAGCCAAGCATTGGGGACACTGGTCTGCAGATTAGTTATTGTGGGATTCATGATCTATATACATTGTCCTCAAGTCTTTTGATGATGTAGTTGATTCCTGGGTGATTGGGACGTGAGCATGACTAACAATGTAAAAGGTCTACCACACCTCAGGAGAACCTCCACGGCACTTTCCCCCAGGAGTCAGCAACATTTCTAGTAGAGGCACATAAAACGTTATGTGGCAAATTCAGTATAACTGACTAGACCTTGACTAGTTTAAGAAACAGGGTTATCATGTACGTTGTTGGCTATGTTCATATCTTCTCCATACTTCAGTTTGAAGTATATTCCCTGATGTATCCGGTTCATAGATGTCCAGCGGTGAATGCCAGCTATTGTCTCCCATTGTAACCTATGTACCTCTATAGAAAAGTGCCGTAAACTGCTCTGGCATATGCTAGGAAAATGCAAGAATTTTTTTTTTCCTGGAGAGGTGGTCGGGACTTTCCCATTGAAATGAAGTATTGTTTTGGAGTACAGCCAAGTGTACCCTTCTCCCACCTCTAGGACCCGCAGTAATTGTGCATTCTAGCAAGATGCCACCTATGTCTATAGTGAGACAACCCCTTTAAGGCTCTGGTCACACTTTCATGTTTGTTGTATGCATTGAAGGTGTAACTGGAGCCCTAAAATAAATGTCGGCTGTGTCGTGCTGCCCGAATGGTTGTTGTCTAATCTCGGAAGGGTTGTCTGAGATTACAAAAAAAATCTTTAGGCTATGTTCACACAGGGTAATTCCGGCGCGCATTTCGCGTCGTATTTGCACTCTAATACGATCGAGACGCGCGCCGAAATTATGGTAATCCATAGTTCTCACAGAGAACTATGGATTACGCCTCCTCTCCCCTGGCGTACAATACGATCGTATTATACTCCCGGGGAGATAAGTGACATGTCAATTATTCGCGGTGCCTACGCGCTGCAAGTAATGGCAGTCTATGGGACGGCGTGGCGGGAGTACACGCCGATCAGCACGACTCCCAAACACCACACGTAATTGCATGGCGTACTGTACACCCCGCAATTACGCCGTGTGAACATAGCCTTACTGGTTTCTCCTTCCCAGGAAGGAGAAGCACCCTAACGTGTTTAATGTGGATGAGCCATCCTATGAGCAACAGTGCATCGGGTTTAGGAGGAACGGAGAGATTTCGGCCTAAGGCCTGGTTCACATCGGAGGTCCTGTTTCAAAAATAGCGCATTTTGCAGGACCATTTTTTTCTACTAAAAGTGCAGATGCCATGACAGAAACTCAAAGGCAGCCATTGTAGTCAAGGGGTCCATTGAGTGCTGCTACTGGTGTCAGTCATGAAACAGATCTGGTTCATGCTGCAGGCTCTGAACGGGATCTCCAACACAGTGGACCAGGCCTATTCACAGACAACAATTAAGGTGAGGAATTGTAATGTACCGGGATGTTTGCTGCTGGGTTCAGGTTCCCTGTGGTTGCCGTGCAGGTCCCTCTGCTGACATGGACTCTGCACTTCAGGCTGTACAATTTTTTATCTATTAGAATATAAATTTGCTATAGACTTCTTGGTGGAGTCCCACAATACACTTTACATTTTATCTGTGATCTTTCATGAAGTGGAAAATACCAGGTTGTGTAGGGTTATAATCCTTCATTGGTCATAGAAGGCAGTAAACACTCATTAGCACATGGCTTCCTCCTGGCGGCTGGGGAGGATCGAGCATTCACATATCCCATGTCTGAAGCCGGATTGGATGTGACTTTACTAGAAGTGAAATGTACATTATGCCGATCCTGGGCAGCCACTGGGCTGTAGCTTCAGAGCAGGTCTTCTGATCTGTCCATGATGTCTCCTTATACGAGGCTGCTCATCTTAGGCAACATTTTTTTCTATATTTTGGACCTAATGCAAAATTATTCTAAGATCAGTAAAAAAAACAAATACCACTTTAGCGTGATGACATTTTATGTAGATTTTGACTCCACTATTTCGGGGCTGTAGTGGCAGGTAAGCCTGCTCTTGGATTACAGGCGGCCATTTTCAGACTTTTTTGGTTTAGTGCAGCCTAAACTTGTGTTGCTGCCATTAGGTGTTCCCTGTTGGGTGGCAGTAGGATAATAATAAGAGAAACCGCCGGATTATTTTTCAGGTTTTGCTGAGGACTGCAATTAATGAACACCAGTCTTTGCGACTGTCTATTCTCAGACCTTTTGTTGTCATGATAAATAATCCGTCTCCTGGTTGCCTTTTAAATCATAAAATTTACATAGCGTCCTGTGTCATCTATACCTATGAACGGTTAAAACTAGTGAGTGCTACGAGCTACCACTAGACAGGTTACTTAGTGGAGGACTGCATATTCTGTAACTGGCTGAAAAGGACATTTGGGCGGAGCCTATTGCTGACAGCTGCTCTAAGCCAATCCTCTCATTCCCAGTGGCCTCCTCAGCTGGAGGTTAGACGCAGTATAAACCCCCCACAGTGGCTCTGAGAGCTGTACAGCGGGGGCTCTCATTACCCAATGGTGTGTTGTAGACTCGGCTCTTATGACAGATGTACTTGCCACGGTCTTGGTGTTGTAGAAGCTGTCACTCTAGTGTTTGTATGATTGATCTGAAAGCTTTGGTGATATGGATAAGCCCCCCTCCATCCATACCGACGTCTGTGCGGAGTGAGGCTTGTGAATGTACAATCTTGTATCCTATAGTCAGGCAGGGGGTAATGGTATACTGAGGGAAAAAACAAACTAAAAACTTTTTTTAAAAGGTAAGTTTTGGATGGGGCTGAATGGTTCTGGGGGCTTTATGCAGCATTTGCATGTTCTTGGCTTAACAATTGTGCTGCTAATTAACAGTTAGTAAGGGCAGATCCTTTCCTGAGCTCGCAAAACCCCAATCTCCCAGTCCCGAACTCTCTGAATTATGACGTGCCGTGTTCCTGTCATAGTATAGATACGTGCCGTTATACCAGAGATAATCTGTTTTGGTTTCATTCCAGGTTCAGCAGGTCCTGTACATCCACTGGTTGACCCACTGGCAGCTGGGCCTCACTTGGCACGTTTCCCATACCCTCCCGGTACCATCCCCAATGCATTGTTGGCACAACCACCTCATGAACATGAAATGCTCCGACACCCTGTGTTTGGTGAGTATGAACATGTAGTAGCTTATAGGTCAGGGTGTATTCACACAGAAAGATAATCAAAACTGCATCCATTTTTTACCACAGTCTGCAGCGGATTTGCTATGTGGTCGATACCTGTGTGGTTTTTGACACGTGAAACATGTTAAATGTTTTATCTGCAAAAGCCACATAGCCAATTCCAGCATTGTGGAACCACAGCAAATCACGGCAAAAAATGTGTGGTTTGGTAGCTGCACTATGTGAATACGACAGAAAATTAGTGCAGTAAGCTGTGCTATTTCTTCTATTAAAACTATAGAAATTCAAGGATCCCATTGTAGTCAATGGGTTTTATCGGGCACTACTCAGTAGTAACCATTTTTGAATCAGCCAGTTGTAACAGAGAGATGGGAAGAGGAAAGAAGTCGATGTCCTTTGGTCGATGATCGCTTCATTGTAAGCCATGCCCTGCGGAACCAGATGGGGAATGGCACACAACTCCAGGCACGTTTAAGGGAAGTGAGAGGCAACCAAGTGTCACATGATAACCAACAAGGGAATCTGACCACACCACCAGGCACAGACATCATCCTCTTGCATGGGCCAGAAAGTATAAACGCTGGACAAGAGACCAGTGGTCCTCAGTGCTGTTCCGTGATGAAATAGATTCAATCTAAGCAGAAATGATGGCTGCCAACGATGCTGGAGACTTCAAGGAGAGCGCTATGCATCAGGCAGGTCAGGTCCCCTTGTCGATCTTCTAGGACGCAGACCACGCTAATATAAAACTGTTACGAATGGTCTGACGTGACACTTGGGTGCCTTAAAGGTGCCTGGAGTTGTGCGGCATTCATCATCCGGTTCCACAGGGCATTGGTTACAATGAAGCGATTATCAATTTGTGGTAGAGCCAAAGGACGTTCACTTCTTTGCCTTTCTGTGACTCTTCCAGTCTCTCTGTATCTCTTATATAACCTGATGATGACTCTCTGTGATGCTCTAAACTCAGTGGCCACTTCTGTCTGAGGGCATCCTGCTTGAATCTTGCAATGGCGAGGTACTTTTGATCAGTTGTAAAGTGTTGTCTTGGTCTCATGATGCCACAATGTGAACAGCTTGATGAGGACGACTGTTTAAATCCCAATTCAGATTAATCCCCTGAATGTATTGGGTAATTCAGGGATCAAACACCTGTTTGTGAATTTTGCCATTAAAGGAGTTGTCTCACTACAGGTTTACGGCCTACCTCAGTGTGTCTGGCACCATAGGATTTTTGAATTCAGGGGCGTGCTTCTTGTCTGCCTCTTCTCCTCCCTCTCCCCTCCTCCGCTCAGCACACAGACAGCTCTCCTCACTTCTATACAGCAGGGTGAGGGGGTTTGCTGCCAGAGTTAATCCTGAGTGTGCCTGCCTAGGTCTGCTGCCGGCTGCTCACTGCTGGATCAGCTGCACTGTGCTGCTGCTGAGCTCTTGCTGCTCCTCTCCACAGAGTCAGGAGACAGCAGGGAGAGGGCTGATCTATGAGTGTGGAGAGGTCTGTGAAGCTGTGTATGCTAATAGCAGAGCAGGGGGGGGATGTAAGTGTTCCTATACCCCCTGCTTAGCATACAAATCTCCACGGACATCTCAAGCAACAACAAACAAACGCTGTTCTCAGCTGTCCTCCCATCAGAACAGACACAGGGCAGCTGTGAAGTGTGTTACTATAATCACGATGTGTCACTAATACAGCAGAGCAGGGAGGGATATGAACCGTTCACATGCCCCGCTGATCTGTTCTATTAGTATAGTCAGAGCTCCACAGACACATGGTGATTATAGTAACACATTTCACTGCTGTCACATCGTACTGACCACAGATCAGCCTCACCTCTGCTCTCCTCAATCTGTGTAGAGAGCAGGAGGGAGCAGGCACACAAGGTTAATCCAGGCAGCACAGCTACACAGGCACAGAAGCTGGGAGTAGAGCCCTCCCCCTCACTCCCTTACAGAAGCATTACAAATGGCCTCAGTGAGAAGCTGATGAGTCACCAGCACTGGCAGCCAGTGAGATAAAAATCAACAGGTCGGTGGCTATAGTGATTTGAGAAGCTGATGCACTCCTACTACCAAGGATAACTCAAAATCAGTAGGACATTTGCAATGAACATATATTGCAAAGCTGCTTGTTTTTTAAAGATCTTTTAATTAAAACCCAATCATTGTAGCGAGACAACCCCTTTAAGCTCTTTGTTAGAGATCATCAAGTTGTGCAAAAACTACTGAAACATTGGACATGTGCTTTCTACAGTTAAGAGATCTCATTTAGTTCATTTAAAAAAAATTCAGGACATTTTATGTTCATTCTGAAATTTCAGCCAAATATGCCTAACTGTTAGTGAGTAGAGAATATGAACTAATATTTGCAGCACTACTGCATTTTGCAACAGATGTTGTTCACATTCGGGGGCATGAACTATGTGACAGGTTCTCTTTAAAGGGAACATTTACAGCACTCATTCTACTGTATGTTTTACACCAAACCAACTCCATTAGCGTCCTGTCTAGTTCTAATGTGTAATGTTTCCTGCAGGTGCCCATTACCCTCGGGATCTGCCCGCAGGTATCCCACCTCCAATGTCTGCTGCTCACCAGCTCCAAGCAATGCATGCTCAGTCTGCTGAGTTGCAGAGGTTGGCAATGGAACAACAATGGTTACACGGTCATCCCCACATGCACGGCGGCCATTTACCCAGCCAGGAAGACTATTACAGGTGAGCCTCTAGTCCACTGCAATATGACGTATGATTTATTATATAGATTCCCTGCCATCAGGAAGAGCACCTTGCATCCGCCCCGGTCAGGGATTGCATCTGTACTGTTTCAGCTTGTAAAATCCATCCCTTTTTCTTTTCAGTCGCCTGAAGAAAGAAGGGGCCAAGCAGTTGTAACCAAGAGAGATGACTCTGGACCTCTCCCTCCCTCCCAGCTCCCTTAGGAGAGTCAGGCTCCACATGACGGGTCCCCAGAGGCTGCGAGATTCCTCCTGTATTTAAGACTTGTCATATACTGTCCTTTCATCTGTAAAGAAGACTCCTCAAAGCCAGACTGGCAGCCCCCTTGCATGACGCATACTTTCCCCAGCCTCGGGAGGGAGCAGGTTTGGAGGGAGAGGCGGGGACAGTATTGGACATTTGGCAGCAGTACCATCACCTCATGCTCTGGAGGTGCTACCCCCATCCATACACTCACTGTGTGCAAACGAAGCCAGAGACTCTGTAAACGACAATAATAAGTGACATATTCCGCCAGCACTCGTCCGGGTCTCCTGTGCTGTGACAATTTCATTCTTTATTTTACTACATCATCATCATCAGCAGCAGGATCACCCTCATCATTGTACAGAAGTTCCCCAGTCTGACTATACCCTGTAAATACATACAAACAAGGACTGGGGGGAGAACGTGTCAGACCACCCTTTTTTTGTTCCTGTCCCTTCATTGCAGTTACTACCTGTGAATTTCCTTTAACCTCTTCACTGCCTCTTGGATCCGTGACGTTAAGTCTATGGCAGCAAAGTGGTTAAGAGCCTGAGATGAAGCCTAATAAATATTCCACGCCTTACCAAGGATGCATTGGTAGAGCAGAAATCATGAACCCATCCTTCATTTCTTTAGCATTCACCACCTCCTGGCTTCCTGCTTCCGACACAACATCTTTGTCTGAGCCTGAATTGTCCGTTATAAAGGAATAATCTAGTTTTCCTCTGTCTACACCTCAACCACTCCAGCCTTTGGGTAATTTCTGGAGCGTGTATGTGGGGGGGAGGGGGTTCCTTTTATTTTAATATATATATATATATTTTTTGTCCTTTCCTAAGTTGGCGTCATGTCTCACTTGTAGATAGGGGCTACAGCGTTTTATGTTGTAGAGGCAAAAGCGCACACAGGCTTGTGCGCATCTTCACTTTATAGCATTAAAGTTTCTGCAGGGTTAGAACTTTTATTATTTAATTTATAAGGAAAGCCTCCTATATTTTAGTGTTTCGGGTCCTGCTTATACTTAATGCCAAGGGTTTTATTTGTACAGATTCTATTTAACCTGGGCTTTTATTTTTTTAATTTCATGTCATTGTTTCTATTTTTGTTTTGTACGTTTTTATCTACTTGTTGCTCTCTGCTCCCTTAGTGGCAGGCCTAGAGAAAGGACTGGATGCACGGATGACCTGTGAAGGCACATTTAGTGACCGCTTATCCACCATGGGAGGTTTCAGAGGGCGAGCACTAGGCCGCGTAATTCATGCTAAGACCAATGTATGCTGTTTCTGCAGATGAAGTCTCTTCCGCAAAGTCTCCCAGCAAATCCTTTTCCCAAACGAGGGCACCACCCCTGCTGTACTGACTGTTATTGGTTTTTGGCAACCAGCATCTCAGGGCTGCGCCAGATCACAAGGCATAAAGGTTAATGTCAAGCACCCCTTCATCTCCATTCATCACGGTGGCTAACATCTCCATGTGGGTCATCATTTCATTCCATCCCAGACAGTCCTAATACAGGTTGTACAAGAGGATACCACCACGTTCCGCTACGCCACCTAGAGTTCCTGTGGAAAGTTTTACGGTAGTGTAGCTCAAGCAGCATCTGGACTTTCAATACGGCGCCACCTCCATTCTTGAAGTAGGAGTTTACACTACAGTTCCGAGTTGATCTGCAGATTTGAGTGTCGGTGATCTGCTGTTCCATGAGTGTCGGGGTGCTTAACTACTTTGCCCTTGCTGGCTGTTTTGTGTACAGCCTGTTCGGCGTTGAGGAGCCCTGCAGTAAGTTGATGTGCACTAGGCCTCCCCAGCACTGAAGGGCTACAACTTTTACTGCCATAAGGCCTGGTGACACATGGTCTCGCCATGCTGGCAGGAAAAAAAGGAGAAAAAAAAAAAAAAAAAGAGTCAAGAAGTCGACTGTTGTCTTTCATTTATTTTTGTTACTTTTTACCACTCCACTTTGTTTCCTTCTTTCCTATTTTTGTAATTTCGGACGTACCTCGTTCAGTGTGTAAGAAACTGTAAAGCTACTTGTTTCATGGCGCCATTTAGCAGAATGTACATCAAGACTGCTCCATTTCTATATATATATCTTGAAGATTTTAATGTATATAGGAGTAGTTTGCCATGGGGGTAGAAACCCAGAAATTCGTGACTTCTGTGTTTTCTCCATTTTGAGTATTTTGTAATTTTTTTGGAAATATTTGTGGACATAAACAATAAAGCAAGCTACACCACAGGCTACGTGTTGTCTAGTTTCTCTGTGATACTGCTACTGCTGTGTGTTACAGGTAGGTACATCTATGCAGGTAAGTTATCAGCATACATCTTTATAGTAACCTGCTGGAACTGACCTCCGTGTAATTGTGGTGCCGATAGAGATCTTGTTCATCTAAGTGTCATTGGGCCCTATTTACCAGGATGTGACACAGTTTGTAAGACTAAGGCCTCGTTCACACGGCTTATTTCAGAACGTATTTACAACGGATTTCCGATGTAAATACGTTCTGAAATCAGTTGAAAATCAGTTGCAAATAAGTGCCACTAAGTGTGGCACGTATTTGTAACTGATTTCCCGACGGATTCCCCATCTACAATCATTGTAGGTGGTGAATCCGTCCGGAAAGAATTGACATGTCAATTGTTTTTCCGTCCGGATTGCCGTCGTCAATCCGCGGCGGCAATCCGGAACGGAATTTTGCGTCGTGTGAACGACGAGCCGTATTTTCTATTGAAATCAATAGAAAATAGGCTGTGACTTATTTCGGACGGATTTGCCGACGGATTTTTCCGTCGGCAAATCCGTCCGAAATAAGCCGTGTGAACGAGGCCTAAGAGAAGACGTTTATCCAGGTCAGTCTGTTATCCTACACAAAACAAAAGAAAACCAAATAGTAACTGACCACCGACCAACTTTATATAAATATATCAACAAAAATAGTCAGAAGAAATTCAATTATACCAATAAAATAATTTTATTTATTAATTAATCCACATTTTTAAAATCACCTTACAAAAAGTTATTAATAAAAATACGATAATGGGGATTGACACAGGCCAACGGAGTTAAGAATCAATAATTCATATATATAAACTACCAAGATCGAAAAAATACCAGCAGAACGTAATTCAAAGTCTATTAATATATATAGGAGATAAAAAATGCTAAAGTGCAAATGTGTTAGTCCTTAGATAAATGAATATTAATCAATTCATATATATAAATAATAATAAAGTGATAATAGTTATATCTCCAATATATTAATAGTACATATGCATACAATTGATCCTAAATCCCAAATGGGATACAATATAAAACGAAATAATCCATATATTTACAAAAGATCATAAGTATATAGTAAACATGATATGATAATCAGATATAAATAATTACCCCAATGGTGTGTGTCAAAGGAGTCTCCCTACGTGCGTTTCGTGTGACCAGCTTCTTCAGGGCAGCATAGTCTGTTATCCTGCAGTGTTGATGCAGAGGAGAGCACAAAAGGCACAATAAAGGTATACGGCAATCAGAACAAATCCCTGAATTAATGACCCCTCTCCAAAATCTTCGCCACTCTAGCTTGTTATATGATACAACTACTTCTTATTGCAGAGAGAGACATTCTCGCTGCTCTTACAGCCCTGTTGATTTAGAAGCCTTCTAAAAATCTAATTTTGACAAATTTTCTGGGTATTATAGTCTACCCATTCCTTTTTATTATTTGTGTTGCCCGGCTTAGAACCTGCTCCAGCTCTACAATGTCTTTCTCGTGCACTGGTGTCCAAAACTGGTGTCCAAAACTGGAACCAATATTCCATGTGTGGTTGACAAATGGTTTGTACAGTGATTAGAACTATGTTCACATTGTGTCCATCTATGCCCCATTTCATGCACCAGATGATCTTATTTGCCGTGTCAGCAGCTGCCTGACCCTGGCGCTTACAGTTAAGCTTACTGTCAATTAAAGGGGTTGTATCATTTCATTAAATGGTCTTCAGAATAAGGGGACAGTGAAAACAAGCAACTTTGCAATTGGATGTCATTAGCAAAGCTGTCTTGTTTTCATAGGATCCCTTATCTTCTGTTTGTGTAAACACAGTTCCCCAGTGCTGGTCAGATTCCTCCTCCTTTAATTTCATTGGCTGATGGCTCTACTAATTTACATTCTGTCTGGAGCCCCCCTCCCCACCATATTCATGGGAGCATGCATTCCTGTCTCTCTCATTCAAAGTAAGGGACCAGTACAATTTCACTTTGCACAGCCAGCAGAAGCGCAGAGGGACTGCACCTGCTTCTTCAATCAGAAAACAGCGCAATTGTGCGTCGGTGCCTAATGCAAACATAGATGGAGCATTAGGCTGCCTCTCTCACTCAAAAGTAAGGGACCAACAGCAATTTCACTCTGCAAAGCCAGAAGAAACACAATAATACTGCAGGGCTTCTACACTCAGAAAACAGCAGAATTGTCCCTCGATGCCTAAATGCTCCTCTGTGTAAACATAGCAGGGAGATCTGTGCTGCTCAGCATGAGTTCGTAGAAGACTGGATTCAATTGTAACAAACCTCCAGCTGTGAGAGTTCATAGAAGATTGTCTAGACTGCAAGCCTGTGGTATGTAAACATACTTACAAAATAAGACTGCATTGGGAGAACAACACAGTGACATGTGGACTCAGAGGGGGGGAAGCCTCGGGAGCGAGCATGAACAGTGAGGGGGGAGAGGGAATGATGTCATCAGTTAAGAAACACCCAGTTGGGAGGGGAAGAAACGTCCCTGAATTTGTAGAGCTGAGAAGCTGAGAGCACAATGAAACACACAAACAGAAGAAGCGATACATCCCTTTTAAGTTTCCCAAGTCCTTTTCTAAGCCAGTTTTTTTGCCACTTAAGAAGTATTGCTGGTAAGGATATTCTCTTGCCATGCTACACATATCCTTGCATTTACTGCTAACAAATCTCATCTGCCACTTCTCTGCCCAACTCTCAAACTTGTTTAAATTTTTTGATGATGGTTTACTGTCCTCTTTTGAGTTAATTACTTAACATCGCTTAGTATTTGCAAAGATTAATATTCTACTGTGCAATCTCTCTGCAACAGGAGTGTAGCTATAGGGGATTCAAGTACAGGTGAGCCAGCTTCAGCCGAAAAACCACATTGGTATAAGTAAAATCAGGCAAGATTTATTGAAGAATTCATTAAAAAAGATCCAGAAGGTGACACCACTTCATGTTCATGGAAAGCATTAGACATGCAACATCCTAGAAAAAAGCCGACGCGTTTCGGATTATGTCCTTGTCTTGGTCTCTTTACAAAACACTGATACTCGTATAAATGGAGGTTGCCTAGTCACATGACCAATAAAAGGCCACACCTCCATGAACATACAATACGGGCAACATCCATTTATACGAGTATCAGTGTTTTGTAAAGAGACCAAGACTAAGGACGTAATCCGAAACGCATACCAATGTGGTTTTTCGGCTGAAGCTGGCTCACCTGTACTTGAATCTTGTGTATCGGATGTGGACTCCACCCTGGCCGTGCCCCCGAGACCCTGGTTGCAGCTATTGACGGGTGAGCTGAAGATATGCAACTTGGTATTCTGTAGCTATAGGGGGTGCAGAGACAGCAGTCGCTACCGGGCCCTGTAGCCTAAGGGGGCCCAAAAGCCTTTCTGCCACATAAGAAGAGCCTAGTATGATACATAACACATAGTAGCTGGGGGGCTCAATTTCACTTTTTGCATTGGGGCCCGGGCTTTAAATTAGCCTTTGCTTGCAATTTAATGCGATAAGGCCCCAAAACGACCCTGAGTACCCCCACAGTCAGGCCCTGTTCACACGGCTTTTTCCCGACGGGTTTGGCCCGTATTTACTACAAATCCGCCGTGAATAAGGGGCGGCGGCGGGGGCGCCGCTCCCGGCCCCTTTAAAAAATGCAATTTTTTAGGGGCATCCCGGGGGAAAAAAATGTGCAGTCATTTTTTCCCCCCCGCGGCGGATTTGCCGAGGGGGGGAGCGACGGAATCCATGTTCCTATGAGGCATGGAATTACCGAAGACCCTGACGGACTGGCTCGTATTGAAACGCAATACGGCCGGAATACGCGCCATCCGTCGCAAATAAGCCGTGTGAACGGGGCCTTAACCAATCCAAGTATGTACTTAGAGGTATTCTTACCAAACTGATCATCTTCACTTATCTCTGCCTACATGTGTAAAGCTAATTACCAGATATATTGATGGTCTTATTTTGCTTCTCTTTTTTTTTTTTTTTTTGAGCGGTTCTTTCCTTCTGCTTGTTTACACAAGCTCCCCTGGGTTACAACCAACTTTCTATCCTCTAGTAGCAGTGGTCTGCTGTAGACCTGTTGACCACCTAAAAATGGCTGTGAAGAGCAGGTTCTGTGAAACCGCATACTCTCTTTCACAGTCACTAATTTAGAAACATTTTCCTCAGTCCCAGCAGTTTCATCTTACTTACCAACATTTTATGTGGCACAGTATTAAATACTTTTGAAAAATCAAGATAAGAGATCCAACCACTCATTCCCATCCAGTCTTGAACGCACCTCCTCACAGAAGCTGATGAGGTTAGTTTAATTGGACAGATCCCTCGAAAACCCTTGCTGATGCGGATTTGTACAATTTTTTCACTGACGTAGTTCATTAAGGCAACACTTAGAAAACAAAACTTTCAAACAATTTACTTCTAGGTCTATATTTCTAACCATAAAAATTGTCACTCTTGTCCATAACAACAGCATAGCTTTCATTTTTTATTAGCAGTTGAGGAAATAGAAGTTTGATTCCAATGGGTTGTGATGGCCAAGAAGGTCAGTTTTGAAGCTTTTGAAAATGAGGCCTATGGTCAGCATGTTCTACTGGGAATCTAAGCACAGCCTACAACATATCCCATCTGTGACCCCACTGACTTTATAACCGGGTCCAAAATAAATTCAGTGGAAGCAGCACAAAAATTCCACAAGGATCAAAAATTGTCATCATCATGCAACAGTACATTCCAATGGTGTGTCGGTGCGAATGAGGAAAAAACACATTATAGAAGGGACGACAGCATTTAAAAAATATATGAGTTATTTTATATCAAATGGTTCATACAAAATGACAATGCTTACGTTTACTGCACCAAAATAAAGTGGTGCTGCTATGTCAAGCAATATTACGGGTTCCGTCGTTTTGCGTGCTGCGTGGCGGAATTCCTTAGGGCAGGTGTGAATATAATCCAAAGCAGTTTACACCATGTTTTTGGCATGTGTCCGCCATGTACAGTATATAAATTATTGCCCTTTGTGTTATAGTTGTACGCCAAGAGTGTCTTCTTGGCATATGTTTAACTGGTGTTTATCTGGATCTTTTTTATGTGGGGAAGGAATTAAAAAGCTATTTCTAATTAAATGATAGGATTTAATTACCGTGTAAACCTTATTTTATTGTTTTACACTGATGTATTTTTTTATAATTATATAAAGAGTTCCAGGATTTAAAAAAATTACATTTTTGCGGTGTGGCCCACAATACCATGATTTTAGTGAGATCGGGATCTTAGAATGCATGTACTAGATAAAATAAGGCCAACGGACAAAGAGTGGCCGCTGGATTTATTGAGAAAGATGTCAATAAACGCCTTTTTTATTATCTGAAATATGTAAACTTTTAACGAAGCTTTTCTGATTTGTACAACAAGACCCCATGTTTAATGGGATACGGCCTTCACTAGTATAACATTTGATTTGAAGCATATAGCGCTAAATGTATTAGAATGGCACAACTACTTAATTTATTTTGGACCTGTCACATTATATTACATGTAGTCGACCACCTGATACATGTACACTTAATCCAGTATTTTGAACCGTTCTTGTGGTGATGCACGTTATGGTAAGCATTTAAGTTCTCCACCCTACCTCCCCTAAGGTATCTCTGTCCAACAGCGAATCTCTGGATCTATACCGTCGGACAGCTCTACAAGTGGGAACTCAAGACGTTGACGCATCTCAGTAGTACAGATTGGCCCTCAAATGCTGCCTCTACAACAGAGAGATGCAGCTGTTTTTGGACAGGCGCGTTACCTGATGCTCATTGCTGAACTATTTAAATGGTTTATTAAAGGAGGTATTTAAGCGGAAGCTTTTCATGCTTCCGATTTGTCTTGCTTCACCTTTAAGTGTATTCTAAAGGGGGCGTGTATGATTTGTTTGACTTGAATTTGCGTTGAATTGTATACTCTTGGGACCCTGCAGCTCTTGACATCACACATGACTTCTCCAACAACAATGTATGTCATTAATAGGCAAACCAAAGGTTCTGGTTTATGTAATGAGCTGTTAGTAGCTACAATGTAGCTGAGAGGTTAGCCCTTCTGCCATTCAGAGTTCAGGAGTCATAGGTTGAAATCCCTGCAGCAACCAAACATGGATTTTTTTCCTCACCGCACATACCTGATTGAGGTTTCTTTTTTTCCTTTTATTTATTTTCACTGTTTCACTAGGTAGTACAGAGAAGAGGAGTAGAATGACAGCACCTTGGATTGAACACCGGGTCAGCAGTGAGTGTATGTGATAACGAATCAGAGAATAGACTGACAGGAGCTGCTTGAGATAAGAGGTGATGTCTGAGCATGTGCAGCCAGGACTAAGTAGAAGCTCTACATAACTGGTCATATACCTTTAGATTCGTAGCTGTTCATGGTAGATCTTTACAGGTAGCTGCTAAAACAACTGGTGCAGATTTTCTCAATAATGATAAATGGTTGTAAATGTTTTGGAGGTTTTTTTAATTTAATGTTGCATGCTTCCATGTCCAGATTTTACTTTACGGTAAAAGTTAAACAAAACCCTTTTAAAACACACTAAGCAAGAGCTTGCTGTGTCTCCGCGAGAATGTGCCTGCTATAAAATGTAGCTTCCCTTGCAGTCAAATCTTAACCAATTAAGGAGCCTTGAAATATGTCTGGAGATTTAAAGTTGTTGTCTAGGATTAGAAAAACACAGTTGATGTCTTTCAAAACTACACCTCCTCTGTCACAGAAGTAGTGCAGCTCAGCCCCATTAAACACTGAGTATTGGGGATGAGCTGCAAAATCCCAGTACACATTCTGTGGATCAGAGAAGGTGCCCACTTTGCATTGCGAAAGTATTGGCCACACCTGAATTTTCAACCTTTTTCACCTTTCAGGTTCAAAACATAAAGATATAAATAAAATAATTGTTTTGTGATGAGATCTAACATAGTGGGACACAATTGAGAAGTGGATTGATAATTTATATTTTGATGATTTGAAATTTTGTATAATATAAAAACTGATTAGTGGGAGTGCTACAGAATAATTATTCGTGGCACACTTAAGTTACCTTAATTTGCTGCGCCAACCTTTTGCTGCTGATTACAGATGCATGTCGCTTGGGGTATGTCTCTATCTGTTTTGCACATCCAGAGACTGAATTTCGTGCCCCATCTTTCTTGGATAAATAGCTGGAGACTCAGATGAGGTTGGATGGAGAGCGTTTGTATGAACAGCAGTTTTTATTTTTAGCTCTTTTTTTTAATGGGAAATTTTTTATTTTTTCACAGAAAATTCACAAATCGAATACAGGAAGGTTTCATCAGAATATGTCACAAAGCTTCCAGATTAGTATCGTAAGATCAAATGTACTTTTATTAATAAAATTATGAGTTAATCAATTCACGCTAAACCTCCTGATAATATAAACCCACCCCCAAAAAAAAAAAAATACATGGAATTATAACTCAAAACTCAGTGGAGATATATACGATCTGAAACAAAGTCATTACCCACTTCCCCCCTCTCCTCTAGTGTTTAGGGTTGTCACTTGAGGTGACACCAAAACTATATTATACTGCGCCCCCATTGGCTACTTGTCTATCTGTAGTCGTCCCGGGATACACTCCTATTTTGAGACTTAACGATTTCAAGGTTGACTCTTTAAAGGGGAGTATCGCTCCTCTAGTTCGGATGATTCACATTGCTCATCATGTTATCCAAACTTCTGGATTTGCAGGGGTGTTTCTTACCTTCCCAGCTCATTGCGGTGATCATCATCCTCCCCTTTGAATTGTGACTGCTGGCTCCCGAGACTACCACACCACCCACCTCTCTGAGTCCACATGCTACTGTGTCTTTCCACTATGCTGTTTATTTTGTAAGGCTGGTGATACATACAACAGGCTGCATTCAATCTAGGATGTGACAACTGATATCTTCTCCGTCTCACAGCTGGAGCTGCTCTCATGAACGGCACAGATCTCGCTCTCTTTAGGAAATTAGGCAGCCGGGAACCAAAAATTTTTTTATGTTTTTATCATTGTAGATTCTTGTTGGCAGTCTGTTTCTGCTGGGTGTCGGGGAGAGAGAAAAAATGCTACGGCCCCTAAACTCTGCGGATCGTGGCATGGGATCGACACTCAAATTGTGCTATTTCCTGATTGTGTAAGCCATCAGTGTATTTCTGCTTGTCTTCTGCTGTATAAGTGAAAATGTGACACCGGGCAATTACTCTGAACGTGAGAGACATAGCCTCCGTGAATTCGACCTGGGGGCTGTACATGAAAGCTAAACTGAGCTCTCTGCTAGTGATAATGCAATGGAGGAGCGGAATCCGGAGGGATCGACCAGGGAGCTGGATATCTAAGGCTGTAAACATAAACATCAAGATAGGAACTACTGTGAATCACAATTGTCGCTTTGCTAATGGACATCCAATTGCAAAGTTGCCTTGTTTTTCACTGACTGTGGCCTTATTCTGAAGACCACTTAATGAGTTATGATAAAACCCCTTTACAAAGCTTGCCATAAAATCCCGATCTATGCAGTCTGACAGAAAGGCTTCAATAATTACTCTTTCGCCAAGTTTGGAAATAATTTGCATGTCTTGTATTTCTTTATTTTGGATCATTGCCCATCTCTGTTCATTTGTAAATGGTGCTTAACCTTTTTGGATGACGTGGGGATACGGAGGGGCACCCTGTGGCTTGAACCAGCTTTGATAAGAGAACCACTTTAGCTGCCATCCAGTTATGTGTCATCAATTATTGTCTATCTCCCTCTCTTTGTGCGTTTTCAGGTTAGTTGGAGCATTATTACGGAATAAAGAGCTGGTTAGGGGATCCAACCCAAGGGATATGGGTGTAACTTTGCTCTTTCTGCTGACACTAGGTCGTTCCCAAAATTAGGAAACTGCACGCTCAGGCAGGACCAGAAATACCATGATGTAAGTTGTTGTTAGTGGAAGTAGAGCATTTAGGGGCAAGCCACTATTGTACACGGGGGTCCTCGAGGCACAAAAAGATGAGCTGATATGTTGAAAACCATAGATAGCAAAATCTATCGGGCCCAACCTAAAATATGTATCCCTACCACGCCTCCATTTTTTATGGTTTTCCTTACTCGGTTCCAACCCTCGAGGATACCTGCCATAATATTCATATCAGGAAAGTCCTTATTCCAGCCTCCAAACACCTGCTCGGAGATACTCGTCTCACGCGGTACACGAAGCCCCGCATAGAAATTATACAAGGTATGGTAGGTGCCAGGCCCACTCAGCATAGAGTCAAATTTAGTGTTGTTCCCAAATCTTGAGAGGTCTCAGATAGTGTTGAACGATTTTTATCGACAAAGTTGAAATCGGCAAGGTTTTTGATGGCGATCGAAATTTCAAAATCATGCACAGATTAATTAGGTTAAAAATCTGCAGGCATATCATCTATTACAGATCGCCTTTTTCTAGGGCGCAACGACTTCCTGGTACTGTTTGGCGGGCCAAGCAAATCAGATTCACGAATAGAGCAGCGTGTGAAAAGTCGTGGTGCGAGTCATGCGGGGATGTGTTATTATGGTTGCGATTGGCTGGGAAAAATCACATGACCTCGTTATTACATAGAACAGCGTTTTTTTCCCTGTTTCACAGCCTCAGTTGTGTCTTCAGCGTCTCATACGGGATAGGACCTGCGCTCTGCATGTGGCATCCCAAGCCTCAGTCGAAAATTAGTCTACTTTTCTGCCACAGAGAGTAAACCTCTACTATTTGCTGTTGACGCTTCTAATTTATTAATTTTAATGATTTGAAGATTCTTACTCGTAGTGTAGCTAGAGAATTTTTAAGCCTGCATCTACCGTCTGTCAATTCACACGGAGAAGGGGAGCAAGGGGGGGCACACGAGGATGAGCGAACACAGACATAGCTCTATCTATAAAAGAACTCAATGGATAAAGTTCACACAAAGACCTTAGTGTAGACATTGTAGTGGAATATGTCTTTATTTAATTTTAAACAGTATAGCTTATGGTATATATTTCATGGATATTGGGCAAGCTGAAATTTATATTGGATACACTTCCTATTTATTCGTAACTGCAGGTCTCTTTGTTTGGTGCAAAACTCATAATTTTTATTATCAGTATTACATTTCAGATAGGTGTTCTCATGTTGTTATTATACCCCATCGCACACTGTGACTGTTGTTTTATCTCCAACTTGCAGTTAAATTACAATCCGAGCAAGTTCCTTTGATAGTCAGCACAGGTTGTTTATTGCCAAAAATACCAGTGTAATATACGTAAAACACGTGTTTTTTGACTCTTTTTGCCGGACACCCTGCATTTGTTCATTGACGACCAGCATCTACGTAAATCGCCTTATAAAACAGCAATTCTTATTCACCACAGGGTGATTTGAAAAGTGGCAAAAAAATACAGCTGGTATCACACGAAAACATAAATACATAGGTGTTTTGTTGTCCCTTTGCACACCCAGCATTGTTCATTGACGCAAGCATCCACGTAAATCTTACAACAGCAATCTCTATATTCACCACTTGGCTGATTGAAAGGTGCACACACAAAAAAGAAATACCGTGTATCATACGAAACATAACAGATTACCCAGACATACAGGACTCCTTTTCCGCGCACGTTCTTTTTTTATCTGGGGGTAGCTCAGACAGGTTTAATGGTCATACTGCGGTCCTGGAACAGGTATACGTCAATGTCCAGTGAAAAAATAATGGTGGTGAAAGACTCACTTTTTTGTCGGCACTTTTTAAAATCTGGGGTATGCAGGTTTGGGGGCTCATGCTGCGTTCCCAGGACTGGAGATATTCAATGTCCAGTTCAAGTACATGATGGTTCATAATCTCATACTGCCTTCTGGCACTTTTTAATTTGTGGGTTGATGCAGGTTTCATGGGTCAGGCTGTGGTACAAGAAAGGGATAGTGTGTTGTCTGTGACTTTTTTTCTGTGACATTTTATAGCCTAAGGTGTTGTGCCTTAAGATGTTATTTAGCAACGTAGTCATTTGACTTTTGTGGTATGTTAATTTCTCTAGCTTCTCCAGCCTTGTTTGGGTGTAATAATAGCACAGGTGTTGTTGCTCTCCATAGAATTTACTGGTAATCGCTCCTAATCTCGATTGCTACTATCGAAAAACACTTATCGATAGCGGCCTCCCCCGACTATAGACTATCGCTCGATCTCAGATAGCACAAGCAATCGCTCAACACTAGTCTACTGAGTCTTAATTTTTAAAAAGCTGACTAGTTGGTTATATGTAAAAAAATTGAGACCCGTCAAGGCTATAGAGATCCTGGAGCTCCCGGAATGTAAAAAACCTATGCTCTCGTTGATCAATTAATTGCTTAACCTTGAGAATCCCCTTTAGCTTCCATTGTGCAGAGCGCCCGATCCCACTCCCGGCAGGAACTCCGGATGTCCCCACCATGACAAGTGGGGCACTTGATCTGCTACGGGAGTTTGATGAGTTCACCTGGCTGCCTTTCAAGCACTAATTGTGTTCTCTGAGGACTTGGCTTTGGCGGGCAACCCTCGGTAGTTCTCTATACGTCGTGTGTAAAAGTGCTCCTAGATTCCACGGGGCCACCCAATTGGATCTCCTGGCTCCATATTAGGGAGAGAAAATAGATTGAGGATGTCCTATTGACCCAGCTCGGAACTGTGGCATAGCAAAGCCGCTAAATGTTATCCCTTTTGTTGGGCAGGTTACACCCACCAACCCCGATTTTTAGGTATCTTTAGTTTTTTTAAGGGCAATCCTACGACGTTTTTGTTTCCTAAGGAACTGGTTAAGACGGTCGTTTGGAGTTTTATTTATACAGGAATGTTTAAGGGAGGAGTGGGGACTGTCTGGCAACAAGTGGTAAAAAGCTTCTGATAGCTTATCATTTTTATCAAATGACATGTGCTAATACGAGGCATCGGAACAGGGTGCGGCCCACCTGGTTAGGTCATCACGAATTTTCTTTAATCATGGGTGGTTAGGTGAGCTCTTTTATGTTTTCTGGCGTCTTTTCCAATTTTTAATACACCAAGGTATTTTATGGAACTTATATCTCTTGCTGCACCGCTTTCTGGAAGATTCCATCGAGAGATTTATCTCCTTCCCTGACGTTATGTCCTGGGCATCAGATCTAAGAGTTCCGACTTCGTTGGATTCACCTTAAAGCCTGAGCAAGTGCTAAACTTTTCTAAGGTGTGGAGGATGATACTTATGTCCTCTGAAGGTCTGGAGCAGAAAAAGATCACATCATCTGCGAATAATGCCATTTTTAATGTGTATTTCCCTATTTTTATGCCCTGTAGCTCCTCCATTCCCATCATATATCTGACCAAGGGTTCCATGGCGAGGTTGAAAAGTAGGAGTGACAGTGGGCAACCCTGTCTAGTCTCCCGCCATAGAGGGAAGGGTTCTGATAGAAACCCGGGTATAGCAATCCTGGCTGAGGGGTTGTTATATAATCCTTTTATGTATTGACCAAATGTGTCACCCAGCCCCATCCTGCTCACCACTTTTTCCATCCATCCCCAGCTCACGTTATCAAAAGCTTTTTCAGCATCCATCGACAACAAAGCCGGGGATGGATGGTTAGCAGGGTGGACCTTGACATCGTCCAGCACTGTCAACACCTTACGAATGTTGGCTACTGCGGACCTTTCCTTGACAAAGCCCATCTGATGATCATAAATGAGCTTTGGTAAAACCTGAGCTAGACGATTCGCCATGATTTTTGACATTAGTTTGAGGACCGTATTTCTGAGCGAGATGGGACAGTACGAGGCAGGGTCAGTGGGATCTCTACCCGATTTAGGAAGGACACGAATGTATGCCTTGTTCATATACTTGGGGATGCTGGCGCCTTTTAGAAATGAGTTATATAACTTTGTCAAAGTAGGGACTATCTCGGGACCAAGGATTTTAAAAAATTCAGCCGTGTATCCATCTGGGCCTGGGGACTTTTGGTTACTTAGTTGCCTGATTGTTTGCGATACCATTTCCACCGTTATAGGAGCTTCCAACAAGTTCCTATCCTCTTGGGAAAGAGATGGGAGATCTATTTGTGATAACCATTGATCTGCTGCTATCGGTTCAGCTGTTGAAGGTCCATACAGAGACGTATAGAATCTTTTAAATGTATTTACAATCTGACGCCCGGCGTGGTTACATTTCCCTGATTCATCTTTGAGGGAGCAAATGGTATTATGAGATCTCGGGCTTTTCGCCAAATTAGCTAGTAATCTGCCTGCTTTATTCCCGAATTGGAATAGGCGTGCTTCCCTGAATGATTTTTTCACCCTCTCTTGCTTTTCCATCCAATATTCGAACTCCCTTTTACTATTAACCCAGTTAGCCTTAGCTTTTGGCGTGGGGTGGGCCCTAAATTCTGTATAGGCGATTCTCAAATTGTCCGTCAGTTCCTGAACCTTTGATTGGGTTTTCTTTTTATCCGCAGTCATATGTGAAATTATTCTACCTCGTATAGCTCTTTCCACAGATTCTTGATGGGATTCAGGTCTGGACTGTGACTTGGCCATTCTAACACCTGGATACATTTATTTGTGAACCTTCCATTGTAGATTTTGCTTTATGTTTGGGATCATTGTCTTGTTGGAAGATAAATCTCCGTCCCAGTCTCAGGTACTTTGCAGACTCCAACAGGTTTTCTTCCAGAATGGTCCTGTATTTGGCTCCATCCATCTTCCCATCAATTTTAACCATCTTCCCTGTCCCTGCTGAAGAAAAGCCCAAACCATGATGCTGCCTCCACCATGTCTGACAGTGGGGATGGAGTGTTCAGGGGGGTGAGCTGTGTTGCTTTTATGCCAAACATATCGTTTTACATTGTGGCCAAAAAGATCAATTTTGGTTTCCTCTGACCAGAGCACCTTCTTCCACTTGTTTGGTGTCTCCCAGGCGGCTTGTGGTAAACTTTAAACAAGACTTTTTTATGAATATCTTTGAGAAATGGCTTCTTCTTGCTGCTCTTCCATAAAGGCCAGATTTGTGTGTACGACTGATTGTTGTCCTATGGACAGACTCTCCCACCTCAGCTGTAGATCTCTGCACTTCATCCAGAGTAATCATGGGCCTCTTGGCTGCATCTCTGATCAGTCTTCTCCTTGTTTGAAATGAAAGTTTAGAGGGATGGCCGGGTCTTGGTAGATTTGCAGTGGTCTGATACTCCTTCCATTTCAATATGATCGCTTGCACAGTGCTAGTTGAGATGTTTAAAGTTTGGGAAATCTTTTTGTATCCAAATCCGGCTTTAAACTTCTCCACAACAGTATCACGGACTTGCCTGGTGTGTTCCTTGGTCTTCATGATGCTCTCTGTGCTTTAAACAGAACCCTGAGACTATCACAGAGCAGGGGCATTTATACGGAGACTTGATTACACACAGGTGGATTATATTTATCATCATCAGTCATTTAGAACAACATTGGATCATTCAGAGATCCTCACTGAACTTCTGGAGTGAGTTTGCTGCACTGAAAGTAAAGGGGTCGAATAATATTGCACGGTCCAGTTTTTTTTTTTTTTTTACAAAAGTTTAAAATATCCAATAAATTTCGTTCCACTTCACAATTGTTTCCCACGTTGTTGATTCTTCCCCAAACAATTCAAATTTTATATCTTTATGTTTGAAGCCTGAAATGTGGCAAAAGGTTAAAGTTCAAGGGGGCCGAATACTTTCTCAAGGCATTGTACTTATGAAAGAAATCGGCCATATTTTCTAATCCTGGACAACACTTATTAAGTTAAGCTAGATGCTCCTCAATAAGGAGAAGTCATGCATCTGCAGACAGCTGGGGGGTTTTTTTCCCCCATTGTTTCCAGCTGGGTGAAAGGCCTTTTGAGCTATTGAGGCACACAAGTATGCCTGTATCTCCATGGCTGATGAACACATGGAATGCCTGTTGGTTGTGCACCCCTGCTCTAATCTATATAAAAAAAAAAATTCCATTCACTGATGTATTTAGATAAAACTACAAAAGTTATAAATAGAAAAAAATTTGCTACAACTGATAAACTATATTTGGGAAAATTGATGCAGGGCTGCATATATACAGAGCCTCCATATTTCAGAGCAGGATCATTGCGTCTGAAACAGAAACCTTGATTCCCTCTTGGGCCAGAAACTTGTCTGATTTAGAAAGTGCACAGCTCAAAAAAAAATAAACGAACACTAAAATACCACATCCTAGATCTCCATGAATGAAATATTCCATTTGCAATTGTTGATTTGTTACATAGGGGAATGCATTGAGAACAATAAATCATAAAAAATATCAGTGAAAATCAAAATGAATATCCCATGGCGGTCTGGATTTGGAATGATACTTAAAAAGTGGAAAATCAAATTTCTGGCTGGTCCAACTAAAGTGGAAATACCTCAAAACAAGGAAATTAGGCTCAGTAATGTATGGCCTCCATGCGCCCATATGACCTTCCTACAATGCCAGGGCATGCTCCAGCTGAGGCAGCAGATGTTCTCCTGAGGGATCTCCTTCCAGACCTGGATTAAAGCATCAGTCAACACTAGGACAGTCTATGGTGCAAGGTGGCGTTGGAGGATGAAAGGAGACAGATGTCCCAGATGTGCACAATTGGATTAAGGTCTGTGAAACGGGCAGGCCAGTCCATAGTATCAATGCCCTCATCATGCAGGAACTGCTGACGCACTTCAGCCACATGAGCCCTAGCATTGTCATGCATCAGAAGGAACCCAGGGCACGGTGCACAATGGGCATCTCATCCTGCTACCTAATGGCAGACATGGTACCTCTGGCTAGCACATGGAGGGCTGTGCGGCCCGCCAAAAAATGCCTTCCCACACCATTACCGACCCACTGCTGAATCGGTCATGCTGGAGGATGTTGCAGGCAGCAGAACGTTCTTCACAGCTTTCTCAAAATATCAAAGGCCCTGCATGGATGTGGATGTCGGCCCTTATATCACCCTCATGGAGTCTGTTTCTGAAAGTTTGAGCAGACACATGGTGGCCTGCTGGAGGTCATGTTGCAGGGCTCTGGCAGTGTTCCTCCATGCACAAGGGAGGAGGTAGCGGTCCTGCTGTTGGGTTGTTGTCCTCCTACGACCCCTTGCACGTCTCCTGTTGTATTGGCCTGTCTCCTGGTATCTGCTTCATGCTCTGGACACTGTGTTGATAGACACAGCTAACTTTCTTGCCACACCTCGCATTGATGTGCCATCCTGGATGAGCTGCACTTCCTGAGCATCTTCTGTAGGTTCTAGACACTGCATCATGCTACCTCTAGGGGTGAGAGCAACGACAAAATGCAAAACAGCCAAAATAAATGAGAACAGAGTAATGGTCACCAACTCTAGAACCACTCCTTTATAGGGGTTGTCATGCTAATTGCCTATCCTTTCTACCTGTTGTCCATTCCATTTGCACAACAGCAGGAGAAATTGCTTCACAATCAATGTTGATTCACTAGACAGGTTGAATTCACAGAAGTGGGATTGACTTGGAGTTACACTGTGTTGTTTAAGTGTTCCCTTCATTTTTTTTTTGAGCCGTGTACTTGTGTTTCCAATGAATGAACAATATTGGAGCTTCTTTTCTTCGAACTCTGTGCCAAGACACACCAGGGGAGTGAACGTATTAGATGATTTCTGCTGCCCTATGTGAGAGCAGCATATAATCGAGGTGTGAGCTCTGGGATCCTGGGGCCAATTGAATTTGTGCAGCAGCAATTCAATACTTCAGTTCCACTTTCTCATATATTATCCTTCACTGCTCTTGTTACAGACCCCATAACAACAACCGCATATATTTCATGTATAAAAATGAAAGTTGCCAAAACATCACACAGATCTATTAGTGAATTGCCCACACAGAATGGAGCTCCACTAGGACTGTAGCATAACAAGGTGCTGGACCTAAGAAACCTCAGGTTGTTCATTATGCATGAAACTATAATGCTATTATATAATATCTGTTATGTGTTCTGTAACTAGGAGTAAAGGACAACAAATGAGAAAGTAGAACTGAAGTATTAAATTGATGCTGCATAAATTCTATCAACTGCTGAATAAATGGGGAAAACCTGCTTTTTGCAGTATCTACCTGTAGAGCATAAATACTATTACCAAATACATTGCTTTTCTGATTTTGCTAATGAGTTTAGCAGCAGATCTTATCTCCTCCTTTTGCAAACAAACTTCCCTAGATACCAGCCACCTCTCTCTGCTCTTACAAACTTTAGCAGTGGTCGGGCGGGTGACCTCACTTCCTGCTGTGTTCCTTATCTTGAAAGACAGGAACTTGGTTACATTACTTACGGACAAGCTTTAACCCCCTTACAGTGTTGTAGCTTTGTGCACTACAATTTACAAACCTCCTGCATTTATGCCCCTCTAACAGGATCAGCTAAGAATAGTAGAGCTGATATGCCAATTACTGCTGTAGAACCACTTAAAACCAACCCAATCAGGAAGTACAAGTCTGAAGCTGGCTGTGGCTTTGTATAACAACATGGTGAGAATACCTCTTTAAAATTTTGGAAGTTTAAGTTTAGCCCAAAGTGACATTAATTTTGTTGGATCACCAATACATCTGGCAACTAAAATGCAACCTCCCAGTCAGACTGGCAAAATGAGGTGTATTATTCATTAGATGCGGGCAGGATTCCTATTGGCCATGTAAACTGATCATGGCCCCACGATCTCGCTGCGGAGGCCTTGATCTGAGTGATGAATGGTGCGTGGCACCGTTTCTCATTTATTTAGATGATGTGGCTACAGTCGTCATGGCATCCAAGGGGTTAAACAGCATTCCATGCTGTTACCGGCTGGTGTCAGATGCACTTAGCAGCCGCAGGATTGCGACGCGATCCCACTAGATAACCACTTAGCAACACTGGGATGTAAATTTACATCTATTGTCGTTAAGGGCTTAAACGGCTGCTAGTTTCCTCTGGATTAAAGGACCTGTTAAGATTATTCGAGAGCGAAATGGGTAATCCTAAAAAAGGGGGAAAAGAAATTTAAAGGGAAGCTATCACCAATATATTTACTATTAAAATGAGATACTGATATATATTCTTTTTTTTTAGCTGTTTTAGTTTTCTGATTGTAGATATTTTAATTTTTGTTGTCTGTATATGAATATGGGGGTGGCGACCATGTCTGAGTTGCTTTTAGAGAGATGCTTTACATCAGCTTTTATGAGGCCTGTGAATAGGAGCAGACCCATTGACTCCTATAGGAGAATAATAAACATTTTCACCATTCATCAGTATTAAAAATTCTGCACTATTTTTGTTTTAGCTGCTCCCTTAGTGATCCATAGTGTACAGCTCGTCTCTAGGGGATACAACCAGAGATGAGAGCTTCTCAGTCCTTAGCCGCACAAGATCAGACATTACCTCTCTTCTTAGGCAACTACTGTCAGTCTCTTCCCTGCTTAGTAGTCACACACACACTGCTGAGTGAGTGTTTAATCCCAGGTGCTGTCATTCTACTTCTGTACTCTTTAGTAATAAGTCAAACAGTGCAAATAAAAAGCAAAAATAAATCTCAATCAGGTATGTGTACTGGGATAAAAACATGTTTGGTTCCTGCAGGGATTTGAGCCTACGACCCCTGTTTTGGAAGGCAGAAGTGCTAACCACTCAGCTACACTATAGCTACTCTCAGCTCTGTACATAAACAGATCTTTGTTTGACTACAGTGCGCACAATGATATGCTGATCAAACACATCATACATACCCCCTTTTGAACACAATGGATGAAACAGGAGAAACCAGGCCTTTGTTGTAAAAACCCTTAAAGGGTAACCTCAAAAAATCCATAGGAAACTGCAAAAACCTCTGTTCGTATGTCCACTAATCCAAAAAACACTGAACAAGAGTGGTGTTAATGGAAGGACATTACAAAGTAAGCTGCCCGTGTCTTAAGGAAAAAAATTTTGGCCAATCCCATGTTTGCCCAAAACCACCTTGATGATCCACAATGCCTCTGGGAAAATGTATGGGCAGATGAGACAAAAGTTTTAATCTTTTCATCCAAACATTTGTGTTAAATAGAACACCAGAACCACCTCCCGTCCACAACCTCATGATGAAGAGACTTTGGGTGATACAACAAGCCCCAAAGTGCATAAGTAAATCAACCCATCTCCTGTGTAGCATGACCTGCAAGAGGGCTGAGCATGCAAGGCACCCCAGAAATATTGATGATCTAAAACGCAGTTATAGGGAGGAATTGTCCGTGATAATTTTTACTGTTGTGGAAATCTTATTTGCAGCTACAGCAAACAATGGGTGAGGTTCACTCCTTTTTTCCCTTCACTGTGAGCATTTACCCAATGGTTCTCATTTATGAAACCAGTAAGACTGTCCTTGTTGCCCATAGCAGAGCTCAGATTTCTTTTTTTCTAGAGCAGTATAATGGTTTCTATGGGCAACAAAGATAGTTTGACACTGACAGTTCTGCTAAATGAGGCCTTATGTATTACAAAAGAATACACACTTGTACTGTTCACGACTGTGTTTTATAGCAATTAATGCAATAATCCAGGTAACTCCAGAGCGTTACAGCGGCAAGATAAGGTGAACGCCATTTAACGCAGAGTTTACCCATAGTAAATTACCTGATCATTTTCATTTAATGGGGCAGGCTGCTGTGCTCAACTCATACACTTACGGCTTGTCCCCACGGCCCAGGTTTACAGTCGGTTTTACAGACGGGGTTTCAGATTTGAAAGCCGTCTTTAAACCAACTGTAAACCTTTTACATTGATTTACATAGACACTCCGTGCAGCAGGCCACACTGCACGGATTTTCCACCGGACGGTTTTTGACACCGCCAACGCAACGAAAAACTTAGAACATGTTCATTCTTCCACCCAATTTTCGGGCAGAACATGAACATGTGGGTGCAAAGGGGGAGGGCTTGAATCCACAAACCATGGACAAAAGCCCTTCCCCTATGTGCCAAAAAAAGACAAAATACCTAAATAGTTGGTCTTTGCCAAGGAAACGCACCTTTAGATTGGAAGATAGCTTCTAGGTATATGAACTGGTAAATCTTAATAAAAGAAGATTGGCTACAGTAACATAGGCCTAAAATTCTGAATAATTTGTGCAACTGTAGTAACACTGACACTATTTTGATTTGATACATGTTTGTCTATCATTTTCTTTCTAATCTCCCGAGATGTGCTTTTCTTCCTTTTGTCTATATTTAGTGTGGTACATACCATGATACCAAACAGCACCTTGACTAGTTTTCACCCTTTAAATAGGCAGACTATTAAATATTTTTTGCTTTTACCCTATTTTGAAGACACCTGTGATGCTAATTAGAGGACATGCCTTATTTTATCATGTTCCTATGGTCAAATTATTTTCAATCTTTTCTAGGGGTACCATCATTTTTATTCAGAAGTGTCATCTTTTTTTGGTCTCAACCACAATTCGAATACAGTCTGATTTTCAATAGTTAATTTTATGTAAATTTTATTATTTTTTATTACTTTTGTCAGTTTTAACCCCTTAACACCCTTGGACGTATGAGTACGTCCCAGGGTCGCTTAGGGGCTTTGCAGGGGAATGGCTCCATGATCAGCCCCATACACATGGCTAATTGCAGCTAATGGCTAATTGCGCCTCCCGCGCTGTTTAACCCCTTAGACGCCGCACACCATTCTTCACGCCGATCAGGACATCAGCGGTAAGATCACTGAGTCCCGATGGGCTAACATGGCAGCGGGAAGCCTTGAGAAGGCCTCCATCGCTGCCATGTTTTGAATTTCCCCACTTCCGGCCCCAGGCAAGAAGTGGGGAAACCGCCATCTTGGTACACCCTAATGCAAAATATATTACAAGTTCAAATAACCCCCCTTTCACCATTTTGAAAATAAAAAAAATAAAATAATAAAAAAAGTTACACATATTTGGTATCACCGCGTCCAAAAAAGGCCGATCTATAAAAATATAACATCATTTATCCCGTATGCTGAAAACCGTAGAAGAGAAAAAATTCCAAACGGCAAAATAGCTTTTTTTTGGTCATTTCACGTCCCATAAAAATTGGAATAAAAGTGATCAAAACTGGTAGCAATAAAAAGTACACTTCAGCCCACAAAAAATGCACCCTCACTGACGTCCGTAGGTGTTAGTACAAAAATGTTATTGGTTGCACAAAATGGCGCCACAGCACAAATTTCAAAAGCAGAAAATGTTTGGAATTTTTTTACAATACCAAAACATAACGGAAACCATACATGTTTGGTATTGGCAGATGCGTATCAACCTGTAGAATACAGATAACACATTATATTTACCAGAGATTGAACGCCGTAAAAGCAAAACACTCGCAAACATGATGCAAGTACGTTTCTTTTTGCACAATTTGTCCCACTTGGAATTTTTTTGCGGTTTCCCAGTATAGTCTGTAATACAGTGAATAACACTATTAGAAAGTACATCTTGTCCCGCAAAAAAAAAGCCCTCATAGGTCTATGTAGGTGGAAAAATAAAAAGTTATGGCTCTGGGAAGGCGAGGAGGGAAAAACGAACGTGTCAACAAAAAAAAAAAAAAGCAAGGTCCTTAAGGGGTTGTTATTTCGCTAACCATTGTGGGGTTTTTTCCTTTAACGGAAGGGTGCCAACAATTTTGTTCATGTGTATATGGAGTTTAGGCACATACTCCATAAAGGTACTTTTCCGGGGAATACATACAGGATCGATTTGCTGTGGATTTGCTGTGCGGATTACCAACCATGTGGATGGGATGTTACAAATCCCATGTCCACATAGTGGAAAATTTCTGTGCACAAATTGACATATGATGTGGTTCTTTAAATCCACAGCTTGTCAATTTCTAGCACAGGTTTTTACATATAGAATTACCTGCAGAAAATTATGGGGCGTCTCAGTGCTGAATCTGCCTTAGAATCAGTGTCCAATCTGACTGCAATCCACCTTACATCTTTCTAATGGAAAACCTGCCCCGCTGTGCACACAACGCTGATTCTTTTCAGCGTTGAAAATGAAATGACATTTAAATTTTTGAGGCGGATTCTGCACTGAATCCTCAGCTCACATTATGATCTATAGAAGACTGAAAATCGGCGTCAAGTCCAGCGCTGGCATTTGTAACATCCAAATCAGCCGTGTGAATGTACCTGTTGAGGGGAAGATGAATTACTCCTGATGCGCGCCTGTCAACAATATAGGACGTCTTGCAGCACTCGACTGACCTGTTACAAACAGTCCTGTTACAGACCTATCATTTATTGCAGCGCATTACCTGCTCACACGGGGAGATGTGCTGCTAACAAATGATGATTTTAAATGTCTACATAAAAGATATGATCTCGGCTGATCGTCGCTGTGTTTATATTGGACAATGATTAAGAACCAACATTTAAAGAAATGTTTCTTTGACCCATTTTCAGCCCATGTAAAATGGCTCTCTCAGGTGACGGCAGTAAATAGCCAACTTATTCTCTTTTGAACCTTTTCAAATTAATTGGACTTCTACATCAGAAAAAACACAGCTCTAACCGCTATACAGTATTACCCCCACACCAAATTTAAAGGGGCGGTCTCACTACAAGGATTGCTTTTTATGTTAAAGATCTTGCAAAAACAAGTCACTTTGCAATATATGTCCATTAACAGTGTCCTTCCTATTCCTAGATATCCCCTCTTGTATGGGCTGCATCAGCTCCTCAGTCACTATAGCTACAGACCTCTTTGATCTATCCTGATAGGCTGCCAGCACTGGTTTTTATAGCTACAGACCTGGCTTCTACTGCAGCTTAGTAGAAACCAGAAAACACGCCCCTGAATTCAAAATGAGACCAAGAAACAGGACTGAGGTAAGATGAATCAATGCAGTGGCTTTCGGATGCCACAGATTCTGCTGGAAGGTGAACCTATGCCCCACTCTCAACTCTTTTGCAGCCTCTAACAGGCTCCCCCAGTATGATGCTTCCGCCACCATGCTTCACGGTGGGGATGGTGTGTTCAGCGTGATGTGCTGTGATGAGGCTTTTCTCCAAACATAGCGTTTTGCATTTGGTCTCATATGATTACAGCCCCTTCTTTCACATGCTAGCTGTGTCCCCTTCATAGCTTTCTGCAAACAGGACTTCTTATGGCTTGATTTCAAAAAGGGCTTTCTTCTTGCCTCTCTTTTACAAAGGCCAGATTTGTGGCATACACGACTAATAATTGTCCTGTGGACAGATTCTCCCACCTGAGCTGTGGATCGCTGTAGCTCTTGGCTGCTTCTCTACTTAGTTCTCTCCTTGTCTGGGCTGTCAGTTTAAGTGGACGGCCATGTCTTTGTAGGTTAGCAGTTGTCCCATACTCCTTCCATTTATGAATGATGGATTGAACAGTGCTCCATGAGGTGTTTTTTAAAACCTAACCCTGCAATACATTTTGCTACAACTTCATCCCTGAGCTCTCTGATGTGTTCCTTGGTTTTCCGACCAGTATTTTATCTTTTTTTGAACGGTTCTATCCGCGGTTTGCAGATTCAGCCATCCCAATCATTGAACAGTACGTGCTTTGCCTGAAAACCGGGTGGAAGAATGTACATGTTCCAAGTTTGTTTTTTGGACGGTTTTCAGATTTGAAATCCGACTGTCAGAAAATCTGAGTTGTATAGACTACAGCTCGGACTTTCTATCAAAGTCTATAGGGATGGCTAACTAAAAACCCTTGCCGTGTTGACATACTCTAACAAACCTCTGAAACCTTCACAAAACGGCTGCAGTTTTAAGGAGCATAAATTACATACACACATACATATATACTCTATTTACTATTTGGATGACTTCTAAAGGAGAGAGGGGAAGAAAGAGGAAACACAGTTCAGAGTGATAGGGACCTATGATGACAGGAACAATGATGTAGTGCGTATTCTACGTAAGCACTGGGGGATCCTCAAACTAGATAAGGATTTATCAGAGTGTCTCTCATGCAAGCCCCTCATTACTTATAGACGGGGAAGATCCCTAAGAGATAGACTCATCCGAAGTCATTATGTAGCCCCTATGAAGGAGAAATCTTGGCTGGAAAGGAAGCCGTTAGGCATGTTTAGGTGTGGAGGCTGTGTCTATTGTAGACACATATGCCAAACAAATGAATGCCGGAGCAATGTGACGAATAAGACATATTCAATTCGTGAATTTATGAATTGTCGTACCCATGGGGTTGTATATCTTGGAAATTGTGTCTGTGGGAAACAATATGTGGGTAAGACGAAAAGACAAGTGAAGGTGTGAATTGGCGAACATCTGGGGGACATCAGGCAAAGGCGGGACACCCCACTGTCCAGACATATATGGCAAGAGCATGGGGGTGATTCATTGGGCCTGACGTTTCTATGTATTGAAAAGGTGTCACGTCAAGGGAGGTACAGTGAGCCCTGACTGGAACCCAGCCCACTGTCCCTGCCTACTTGACGTGCTGCCCTAGACGGCAGACGGCAACTGGGCGACAGTCCCTGCGCTGCTAGAGTGCGGGGTGCCGTCAGGAAGTAGAATAGTCAGACAGACTGGGTACATACCAAAACGGGAACGCCAAAGCCACAACTCAGAACCAGAGGGATAAACGTAAACCCCGAGGTCCACCACGACCGCGCGCGAGGTACAAACTCAGAAGACACGCCGAGGTAAGTCAACAAGCCGAGGTCAGCTACACAAGTAAACAGCACAATACAAATCACAGAAAGCAAGGCAGCCAAGAAATTTCACAGGCGCGCATCAGCTAGCAGGGAGTTTAAATGTGATTCCCAGATACTGCCCCTGTAGCTGATTGGAGCGGCCTCTGGGACCTCCCATTGGCTGGGCGTCTGTCACTCACAGAACTGCCAGCAGCAAGTGTATCAGGGTGGGGTTGCAAATCAGCTGCTGCAGCCTGTTGATCCCTGCAGCCTGAGCACAGCCTATCCCTGACAAAAGGTCTATATGACATCGAGAAAAGGAGATATAGACAAAAGATTACTCTGCAAAGAGACAGAGTTGGGACATATAGACTATCGATCCTCACCAAGGTCCTTAATGAGATATATACTTGGCCTGTTTATTTAATCGGCACCCATAAGTTTACAGCTTTTTGGTCTATATTGGGTAAAGTGGCCGAAGGACCTGAGTATTTATTTTCATCTGATTGGTTTGATTATCAGTTAATAATATTCATTAGCTGTGGTTAATACCAGCACAAGTAACTTACCTATTTCCAGTAGGAAATTATGAAAATGAATATACAAGTTTACTTTATCATTAAATTATATATATACGCTATAAAGTGATCTCATTCCACTTTGAGTCCATAATAGAGCATTGCTCCAGTGTGAGCATCTAAAGGGCGACTATTATCATATGTCATATCAAATCGTGCCAGGCTGCTGCGGCACTGTGAGTTTGGAGTTACTGGATCCACATAAATCATCTAGTGTGGGTGATGCAGTTAGCATCAATTATGGGGAAGTTGTGATTTCACTCCCCAGGAATTGCTTTTTTTACCGTAATGGTTGTTAGCACATCAGCAAAAAAATTATCTGGGAGTCCGTGCTAGGATCCAAATGCGGGTCCACCTGACTAGTTCATTCACCTCGGCAAGCGCTTATAGCAGCGGTATCCGGTTGCTATGGTAGATGAAATGCCGGGGTCCATGACCATGCCTGTTACTTCGGACTGCGTGTAGCTATCACGCACCCGAATGTTAGCGTAGTCTAGCGCACAGGGTGCCATGACGTTAAAATGTTTGGGTCATGTTTGACCACTTCCGACGTCTCAAGTGGAGCCACGGGATACCCGAATGGACAATCATTTGTCCGTCAATCTGCTAATAGTAAAAGGTAAGCGTGCGCAGTCCATGCCTGCAGCTTCCGTAATTATCTATCACCAAGCATGACATCTCTATCTGTCCCCCTGATAAACCTCGATTTATTACGAGGGGGACACGCGTCGGGAATTAAGAAGGGGAATCATGGAATCAAGGTTGTATCTATCCTGAACATGTCTTCCTAGCATACCTATATTAGTTGTATTGGGTGTACAGTTATTTATGGTGGACATTTTTTCTAGGGATGGTTTCATATGGAGTTCAGCACTCGACCCTCACTATGTGTTATCTAGTAAGAGGTAGTGGCTAAGTGCTGTCTTTATTATAAGGGTCCATACCATTGTAGCTTTTCCTTAGTGCGGTCCGCCAATTACTCACCTAGTACTATAGACCCTTAGTATTTGTTGTCCGTCCTCCTTAGGAGGGTATATATCCCACGCGTTATTTGACTATATTATATATACATATCTATTGAGGTGGGATAGTGACTAGGATCAGACATCGGTGATCGGGACGTCCTTTTCGGGACGATTACCTGATCTTACTTAGGGGTAGGTTAGGTATTAGTTAGAGATAGTAGCTGTAAGGTAGATAGTGGGGTATTTAGTTTTAAATGATGTATTAAAAGTTATATTTTAGAATAGGAATTTGTTATTGGCTGCAGTGACTTTACTTTTCACAAATTCCACCTTTGCTATTTAATTTTTCTGTGATTATGACTTCTAAAGGCAATTGGTCACACTGAGTTTTATTTAGTAAGTACAAGGGGATGAATACATCTGCACGCCACACTTTTGAGTTTTTAATTTGCAAAGATTTGGAAAAGCACATATTTGTATTACACTTTACAAATACTTGCTACTTTGTGTTGCTCTATCACATAAAATATCAATAAAATACATTAAGTTTGTGGTTGTAATATTTAAAAATGAGGAACAGTTCAAGGCATATGAATACTTTTGGCAACCCACTGTGGAGCAGATTTAGCAGGAGTGTCAGACAGTTTTAAGTTAGACTAGACAGCCTTGCAATGTGCCACATACAGCTCTGGAGAAAATTAAGAGACCACTGCAAAATTTTCAGTTTCTCTAATTTTTCTCTTCAATGGTCAATTTTTTGGAGAAAATTGTACATTGTTATTTTATTATATAAACTGCTGACAACGTCTCCGAAATTCAAAGCAAAAAATGTTGTATTTATTTGTTGTAAATGAGAAATCTTCAAAATAATAAAAAGGAAGCAGTGCTGTCAGACCTCAAAGGGCTTGTTCACACGACGTTTTGGATCCGTTTTGGATGCGTTTTGCGGATCCGTTTTTAACCTGCGAAAACTGGATGCAAACTGCATCCAAAAAGCGGATCCAGAAAACGCAACAGCTGATCCTTTTTTGGATGCGTTGTTTGCATGCGTTTTAACGGATCCGTTTTTGGATCCGTTTTTTTCAATGCTTTATTTAAAAATCAACCTATCAAACTACAAATTTAATATAACCTATAAATGACCAAGAAAAAACCCTTTTTTTACATAGTGTCAATAAACTGTACATACACCTATGATTTTAAAAACCCGTTTGGCCCCCCCTTTATTTTTTCAAATCAAACCAATAGTTTTTAATCTCAAGACCCCGACGTCCATGTGCATCCGGTGGTAGCGGGGGGCTGTGGGACTGACATTACCTCCTCCCCTTTTACCCATGTAGAATGAAGGCATTTTCCAATAGCAATTGCATCTAAAAATTAGCCTCCCATTAAAATGATACAAAATAACCCAAACAAATATTCAAATTTTAATATTTAATTTAAATCCAATGTGTTTTACGGATGCGTTTTTGGCATCGAAAGGGGATCCAAAACGCACCCAAATATATGCGCCGCTTTTGGATCCGCTTTCGGGATCCCAAAAAGCGCACTACAATTATTTCCTATGGGGATTTCTCTTGCGTAAAACGCAAGAAGAATTGACATGTCAATTCTTAAAACGGATCCGAAAAGCGCATCGCGAAAAACACATCGGCAATCACTCGTGTGAACAGTGATGAGTTTTTGCCATTGAAAGCAATGTTAATCACACTTACAATTGTTAGATCCGTTTTGCGGATCCGTAAAACGGATCCGTAAAACGGATCACAAAAACGTCATGTGAACAAGCCCAAATACTGCAAAGAAAACAAGTTCATATTTATTTAGAAACAATAAGACTAATGTTTTAAGTCAGGAAGAGTTCAGAAATCAATAATTGGTGGAATAACCATGATTTTTTCATTCACATTCCTTTTGGCCTATTCCTAGCACTTGTTTTACTGTCCAGCTTGTCCTATTGCAAGAGGATTGTGAAGACCACAGCAGTGTTTTTTTATACTTTCCTTCATTAAAGGGAACCTGTCACATAGATTTTGCCCCCCTGGCTGAGGACAGCACAAGCTAGTGTCAGACCTGCTGTTTCCAGCGCTGTGTCCCTTATTCTGTAAGATGCTGGAGTTTTAGAGCATTTAATGCTCAAATCCTATTCATGAGTAGGTGTTAGCCCTGCCCACCAAAGGCTAGTCCCAAAGTAATAGGTTTATCAGTTGAGTTGGGCGAGGCTATCCTCAGCTGGGTGGGGTATGAAAAAAACAGACGCTTTTCTGGCTGAAAACTGCAGATTTGAGCATTAAATACACGAAAACTACAGCATCTTACAGAATAAGGGACACAGCACTAGAAACAGCAGGTCTGACACTGGCTTGTACTGTCCTCAGCAAGGGGGACATAAACTATGTGACGGGTTCTCTTTAAATAAGATTTGGTTCAGGTGATCCCCTAATCAGAAGCACATTTAGTAGAATGAGGTGCACTTTGGTTGGAATTCAATTGACACTGGAATGGCTGTCATACATACAGAGATGCCGATTTTTAGAAAACTGCAGTGCTCTTTCAATTTATTCAAGAGCTATAGATCAGCGTTGATAAATCTGGAGCTGGTTAAAACTGTCTAGTCTAACTTTGCACCACTATTAAAATGGCTTACTTTTATGCCACTAACTATGGCAAAATGTTGGCGCATTTTTTTTGTGCACATTAAGCCATGCCCCTTTCATGTGAAGCCATGCCCCTTTGACAGACTAAGCTCAGAGGTGTGTAGAAACTGTCTAAAACATATCATAAACGTGTTCTAAAGCAGGTATGAGATTATTTCTGGAGCAAATTGGGGCAGAATTCTGGCGCAACTGCCTTGATAAATGTGCCCTGTGTGTGTATATATATATATACATATATGTATATATATGAATCAGAGTTAGATGCTTAATTCCTATCACAAATCAAAAAATACAGAACCATAATTTACAATGTTTGTGTATTTACATGTTCAGAGCCTTGAACCCCCCTTTACAAACTCCCGTGTGCTCCTTGGCTGCAGTGAGAGAAAGCACTTAGAGCTGCATATCCCATTAGGGCTGCGCCATTTTTTTGGTGTATTTTGTACAAAAAACTGTTGATGCTCTATTCTCTATATAAATGAACTGTCATACACCAAAACTAGGTGCATTATACATCAGGCACGACACATTTGAAGGCGCCTAAAGTAGGAGCATCAAATATGCTAGCAATGATATGCTATGTGCCTAGATTAGGTGCATCAATTATACTATGCAAGGTATACCAGACGCCAGATGTTTGACAGGTTCATCCATTCAGCTGCACTACACACCTATTTAATGCGCCTTAAAACTGCCGTGGCGGCGCTTCTTTTCTGACGTGTCGCCCTTAATGTTTATCAAAGGCTCTGGCCACACATTTACCAGCAACGTTTATGTGACCGGAGTCTGCATTAATTAGTAAGCGCTTTCCTTTGTAACAAGCCCAAGCACTTATTGGACAACATTTACTATCATGACTGTGCATGTTGTAAAATAAGGGGCATTTTTGGTGCAGCATATTGCAGACCCATTTTTATCCTTTTTTTTGCCTCTCTTGACAAAAGAGAATGGTTTTGTGGTAAAAGAGGCAGCAAATTTATCAAACAGCATGAGCCACTATAATAATTCTGGCACATTTTTAGACAGCTGGTCTAAGTTTATGCCTACAATTAGACAGTGATAGTAAATGTGAGCCGTTATTTGCTGGGTGACTTCTGTCACCCACTAGGAGCCAGAGTTTCAACCGTCCGAGGGCAGGTGGCTGGCTAGCAGTGAATGAGAATGGGGAGGGTATGAAAAGATGTGCAGGATGCCATCGGTAATAGTGGCAGTAGGGTTTTTTTCAGAGTTCCTGCACAGTGCCCACCTTCAATAGTGCTACCACTATGGAAGAGAGAGAGAACAGGTTATGCCATAGACTGCCCTACGGTCAGGGCTGTATTTATAGGTCATGCTGCCCTAGGCACTAAAGCTGAATATGCCCCCATTAACAATTTGCATTCCCAGGCCCCTTTCATATCTTGCCACACCCCTTGACAAAAGCCACGCCCATTACAACCATGTAACGGCTGTAGAAGAATGTTAATTGAACGGTTTGCTGTCACCCAGCTTTCCTAGAGATTGGATAGCCTATTCAGCATCCAGGAGAGCTGGGAGATACCGCCAAACTGTGCCTGAACATAAACCATTACACTACAATATTTCCATCATATAATGACCATATAGTGGTAGACACCAGTGTACACAGGCTCTACAGACTGTATATTACCTCCATATAGTGACCATATAGTGGTAGACACCAGTGTACACAGCTCTGCAGACTGTATATGACCTCCATACAGTGACCATATAGTGGTAGATACCAGTGTACAAAAGCTCTGCAGACTGTATATTACCACCATGCAGTACCATATAGCGGTAGCAACCAGTGTACATGGGCTCTGCAGACTGTATATTACCTCCATGCAGTACCATATAGTGGTAGACACCAGTGTACACAGGCTCTGTCGAATGTATACAATAACAAGATAATGTAGGACAGTGCACAAATATTGTTCTCCTATTACATTGCGTATGGCAGCATGTAATAGTAGAGAGATGTCAACCACGGAGGCCTCCTTTAGGCCCCCAGCTGCCATGCCATCTGTTATGCACCTCACAATCTTGTTGCGGTTCAGGGGGCGATCGAATAATGGAACAGTGCACAGCATTGCTCATTAATGCTTCAGATGTTGCATCTGTGTGTGCTGCAGCATCTTAGGGCTATGTCTAGCCAGCACTGGATTCTCATCAGATTTTCAGCGGATTCAGTATTTTGAATCCACTGAAAATCCGACTGTAGCCAGCGCTGTGTAGACTTCAACAGAAAATCTGCGCTGTAGTCTACAGTGCACAGGTTTTCTACTGAAGCCACTGGGTGTCCGGTAGAAGAAGACAGAACATATTCTATCTTCTGCTAGATACCTGTCAGATTCCTGTACAGTCCATGTACTGGTCCAGCAGGAAATCGGATCGCAGTTTTTGGTGAAAACCCGTTCCAAAAGCCGTGGTAAAGTAATGTTAAAATGACGCCCGATTTTTGACAGCATTCTAGCATTGCTGTTTAGATGTAGCCTAAGGGTATGTTCACACGGCGTCTTCACACAGTAGGAACATCCGCTTGTCTGATGCGTCTCTGGATCCTTCAGAACGGACTCAGAGCTGCATCTAACAATTAGCAGTGAGTTTATCACTGCCGGCAATGACAGACATGCAGCGGCGTTCACATGAGAGATCACCGCTGCGTGTTTGCATCGTGCCTGTCGGGTCTGTCTTTCGGATGCAATCCAAGAATTTCATGTCATTTCTTTGATCGCATCCACAAGACGGACCCGACAGGAGCAATGCAAACACACAGCGGAGATATCTCATGTGAACGCCGCTGCATGTCTGTCATTGCCGGCAGTGATAAACTCACTGCTAATTGTTAGATGCGTCTCTGAGTCCATTCTGTCGGTCCCAGAGACGCATCAGAAAAGCGTATGTTCATACGGTGTGAAGACGCCATGTGAACATACACTAAGGATTAAAATTCCAGGATTGGAGATCTCTATGATCCCACCTGGTAGCAGCAGGTCCTTGCTGTAGGTAACAAACATTTTCGGGTGTGTAGGGAGTGGGTACCACATTACTGGCATTGATGTTATAGTACGTCATAAGCTACAGTTGGGAGTGTCAGCAGGATGCTGAGCTGTAGGGTCCTTCTGGGATTCAGCTGGATTGTGAATACAGCAGAAAAGGAGCTCCAGGTAAAGTGTGTGGTTGTGTCCTATACAAGCAGAAAGTGTACAGTAAGGAGATCTATCTTGGTGCTTTCTGCTTGTATACACACACTTTACCTGGAGCTCCTTGTCTGCTGTATTCACAATCAAGCTGACTCCCAGCAGGACCCTGCAGCTCAGCAGCCTACAGCGCCCTGCATGAACATTTATTACTGGAGCTAGTAGCCCCCACCCGGCCTCTGAGGAGTCTCCTCGCTGCTCCTTATCCCTATGTGCGGCATTCTTCATGCTGCTGATTTATTACCTATTAGTCCTCCGCAGTCTTTGCAGGGTGAGGGGCGTCAGGAGTCTGCTCTCTGCAGAGGGACAGCTGACAGAAGCCCCTGCCATCCCTCCTCCTGCCAAGACTGTGGACGACTTCTGCTTATCAGCAGGGAAGCAGACGATAGCTGTTACTTGTGTGCAGAGGCTGACAGGAGGCTGCGCTGCTCACTCTCTGCAATCCTCCGCGGTGCGTCTGGCCGGGTCTCTCCGTACTGCAGTCAGCCTGATCAGTGGAGAAGCAGAGAGACGCCCCACGTGACTGCTCCGCCACCAATCAGCCCTACCTTCATAGGAGGGGGCGGAGCTTTGCCTGGTCTCTCTCCTCTGCTTCTTGCGTTGTGAGTTCACCGAGTGGTTAAAAAAACCACGGGTGCCTAGTGGCAAATACCTGGACTCATAGGGACACTGTCAGCCACCAATTTGTCATCCATGTTTCTATGGGAGAATACCTTAAAGGGGTTTTATCATTTGATAGAATCAGCTCAAGTGTACGAAAGCTTCAGTTTCAAATCCAGGGGCGAGTCTCTCCTCTCAGTAGGCGTGTCTCTATTCCCAGGAGGCGTGTCTCTCCTCACTGAAGAGTTGTGACATCATCATTCTGTGTTAACAGGTGAAGGGAGATATCAGTTTTGCAGACCTCCTGCTATGCTTCTGGCTGCAGAGCTCTCAGCTCCAGGCTGCACAAGCTCCTTGTAACCAGTACCTCTGCATTGGTGTAAGCAGTTATACACACAGCCTGAACTGATGAAGCAAGTGTGAGAAATGCTCTCTGCCCCCTTCCCTCCCCCCTCTGTTATCAGGTAGGGGGTAGAGCAATCTGTATAGGGCTGTTATATGGGAAGGACACAGGGTATAAGACTGTTATATGAGGGGAGAGTGAATCTAGCTATTACTCAGTACATAGAACTATCACTGGAGAGCCAGGAGGAGCTGAGACAGCCTTCATTATACAAATAGGAAAAAGGCAGCACTTCAAAAAACGTGGTTTTTATTGACCCAACAGCAGCGACGTTTCAGCCCTAAACAGGGCTTTTATCAAGCTACACAAACAGTGCTAACATGTGGTATATATAGTACAAACGTGTAAATAATCAATCACATATCAATTACAGTCCAATTAATAAAAAGTGATAAGCATACAGTGAATTATACAAAAATGTGGAATGTGTATAAATAAGAATTACTCATTAAATCAAGCATGATCAAATAAGTACACAAATATTAAAATAAATATTAGAAAATCGTTTTACCGTGTCAGTGACATAATTGGTGCACAAGTGCTAATCATAAAGCTTATTATAATCATACACAAAGCTGCTACTACTCACTGGACATGATGGATCCGCCATGAGCTATTTCGGCGTCCCTGAGGATAAACAGCGCAGGTGCCGCGGACGGCTGCCGGCGCATGCGTACTAACGACTACTAGGAGTCAAAGCGGCTAGGATGCAGACCAACGCAGGCGCAGCAGGACATGCGTCGCAGAGTTAAACCACAGCCCATGTCCGAACAGCGCCCAACAGAGGTGCGCCCCTATAAAATATATAGAGACGGCTAGTACAAGGCTTTTAAGCCAACAAGTAAATAGGTCACAAATATGGGAATTTTTGGAATTTTTTTTCTTCTACGGTGTTCAGCGTACAGGATAAATGATGTTATATTTTTATAGATCGGACTTTTTCCGAGGGGGCTATACAAATTATTTTAAACTTTTTTTTTATTTTATTGTTTTTTTTTTTAAAATGGGGGAAGGGGGTTGATTTGAACTTTTAATACTTTTTTTTTGTACTTTAAAACTTTATTTTTTTTTCTTTTACTGTAACATTTAGTCCCCCTATGGTACTTGACCACTAGGGGGCGCGATTGTTAATACAACCTAATGCATTGCATAGGCAATGCATTAGGGTGTAAAAAGATGGCGGTTTCCCCACGTCCTGTCTGCGGACGGAAGTGGGGCAAACCGGCCAGGGTAAGTGACGGGAGCCTTCACAAGGCTCCCCACCACCGTGTCCGGTCGTCGGATCGGTGCCGATGACCGTACCGATCGCCGTTCATTCAGACGCCGTGGCCATCTTTGCCGCGGTGTCTGATGGGTTAAACAGCGCCAGCGGGCGGAGCCACCCACCGGTGCTGTTGCTGCCGGGTGTTAGCGGCGATTACCCGCTAACACCCGCCGGCTGTGCGGGGGGGTAGCGGCGCGATCCCCCTGCAAAGCCCCTTAGCGGCCCTGGGACGTACTCATACGCCCAAGGTCGTTAAGGGGTTAATATGACATGAGTGAGGAAATTGGTTTAAAGGCAACCACTTGAAGTAGCACAATGTAACACATCAGACAACGTCACCTGCTGCTCCAAAAAGGGTGTCCTTGCAGAGTATAGTATTAAAAAATGGAGCTCTAGAGCTACGAAGAATTTTGAATCTAATAACAAAATGGTGTCAAAAGGTGAAGCTTCACTTTCTTGTGCCCGGTGTCGGTGAGAAGACATCACTTCTAATGATTGATTCTTATTGGATGCAATGTACAAGAGGGTCTGAGTAGTGGGGACTCCTCATGTGCGAGCTGTAACATTAGGTGGACGTGCAGAGCGTGTGCGGCCAACATCTTTGACATAAAGTGGACGTTCTAAGGCTCGGTTCACACAATGTTTTTAACGCTTATTTTGCAGCCGTACTTAGAAGTCAAAACCAGGAATGGATCCAAAACACAGAAGCAGTGCAAGCCTTTCCATTATATTTACTTTTCTGTCTAGGCCCCACCCTTGGTTTTTGCATATAAATACTGCTGAAGAATACATATCAAAAAATACCATGTAAATTAAGCCTAAGAAGGAATCAATTGAAGAGCACAGGGCAGCATAGCAAGAAGTTTGAACCTGAAGATCCACAAGGAAGATGCTGAACTCAGTGTGCAATCCCTGTGATGTATGCTCTATTCCTTTATTCTTAAAGGGGTTTTCTCATCACCCTGACTAGCTTTAACGGGGATTTATTGCTTCATCAGTTCGTCTGTTTTCATTTTCTCAGCTTACCCAATACAGGGGCGTTTCTTCCCCTCCTAGCCGGGTGTTTCTTACCTGAAGAGGGATGACATCATCCCCCCCTTCACTGTTTGTGCTCGCTCCCGAGTCAGTGTGTTTGTTTGAGATCAGTGGGAGGGGATAGCACATGCCTGCTCTTCCCCACCCCTTCTCTGTCTGAGTCCGCATGTCACTGTGTCAGTCCTCTCCCTATGCAGTCTTATTTTGTAAGAGCTGTTTGTTTACATAGCACAGCCCTGCATTCAGTCTAGACAGTCCTCTATGAACTTAGAGCACTAATCATTTCTCCTCTCACAGCTGGAGGTTTGTTACAGTTTAATCCAGTCTTCTGTGAACTCATCCAGAGCAGCACAGATCTGTCTCCCTCCTATGTTTACACGCAACAACATTAGGCACCGAACACAATTCTGTTGTTTTCTGACTTTAGACGCAGCTGCAGTGTTACGGTGCAGCTGCTGGCTGTGCTGTGTGAAAGGCTGCCGGCCCCTTATTCGGATTGAGAGAGGCAGGAATGCACGCTCCCGTGAATACGACCGGGGGCCAGCAGAATGTAAATTAGTAGAGCCCTCAGCCAATGAACTGAAAGGAGGTGGAATCCAACCGGCACTGCGAAACAGTTTTACAGAAAAGTAGAATAGGGACACTGTGAAAACAAGACAGCTTTGCAAATGACATCCAATCGCAAAGTTGCTTGTTTTCACTGTCCCCTTATTCTGAAGATCATTTAATGTAATGATATAACCCCTTTAAACATGTAGGCAAAGTAAAGAAAGACTATTACCAACTACATTGCTGTTCTGGTTTTGCTTCCCTTCATAGTTAAAGCAGTTCTTATCTCTTGCTTGTGTACACAAGTTCACTAAGTTAGGACCACTTCTCTCCTCTACCAGTGGGCGGGCTGGTGATGTCACTCTTTGCTGTGTCTTATCAGCAGCACAGGAGCTTTTTTATGTCTCTTACTGACAAACTGTAACTCTTTAGAGCGCTGTAGTCTTTTGCCCCTCTGTTTAAACCCCTCTATCACCAATGTCTTTCTAACAAGCTCAGTTTATTTTACAGCCGTGTAATAGCAGAGCTAACATGTTAGTCACTGACAAAATTACAGAACCCTGTTTCTAATCTAGCAAGTAGGGCTCCAGCCAAAAACAAAATCACTGGTCAAAATAACAAGGCTAACATAAACATATGACCAAGGCCTAGACAAATATTAATACAAGATGGCCCCTTTTAGGGGATATAATTTGACTCCGACTATCATCACTATGGGTTTACGTGTACTCCAGAGTGCAAAACTTTTGATTATTTTTAGTTATAAAGTACCAGGATACAAATTATGTAATCAATTATTTACAAAGATGGCACTTACGGTTTTTTTGACATGTCTAATCACTTCCCACTTCTTTAATAACGGTCCATCCGATTAGTCCAAAATCTCTTGAATCGACCATATATTAATATCCCTTCAGCTCACCCTGCACTTATACCTGTAGGAGATTAAGTAGTCGCCCCGAAAAGGGCGGCCCCATCTATCGATGGCTGAACCTGTATACATCTGCCAATTGCCCTATAAATTAAATTAAAGGAGATAGAGATAAAAAAATTTGTCACCCTATATACAAATGATTATCTGGAAACATCGAACCATTCCTATGTATTCCTTTAGTAAATACAACGTCCCGACGCATTTCTCCCCCTGCGATATGCCAAGGGTTCACAAAGTCAGGTGCAAAATAAGGATTTGGCAAACACCAAGAACTCCCTATTGAGTCCTGTAAAGTCTAGGTAGACAGATAAACAGTCCTGTGCACTGCCATGTCTGCTTATCTGATTAATGGGGTTTTCTCACTACAAAGATTAGCTTTTATCATGAAGGGACAGTTAAATGTAAAATTTTTATAAATACATTGGTCAATAGATTTTACTTTAGTTATGAGATAAGAGACATTTTATGTACTCTGAGCGCACAAAGATTTCTATGGTTGCCTGACCATAACTCTTATCTGTTTAGGGCAGGGAATTATGTCACTCTATGGACGGACTGAGCAAACTAATTATATCTAACAAGATTAGCTTCTGTTTACAGATAATGCCATTGTTTTTAGTCCTCACAGTACATGTACCTAGTGTTTAAAAGGGTTTTCTCAGCATGTTGTTTCACTCACTCTGCCTCCTCAGGTTGTGGTTGGTTCCACAGCAGTGATTAGCATATTGAACTTCTGACAGTGCAGGGAATGTTATCTCTAACAAGATTACAGATAAAGCCATGCAGATAAAGCTGAATATCCTCATTACTGCTATGGAACCACTCACAGTCTGAGGAGACAGAGTCTCTGTATCCCTCTTATCTTGGGTGCCAGCGTACCAGAGGTGCTGCGGGAATTTATCGTCATTATACCTGGCAGCACTTGAGCTAAGTATCAGTATATTCATCTAATTTTGAAGTACATGTGTTTTGATTTATCGTTTGTATATAGCGTATTCTTTCCACAGTGAGAGAAATTTTGAATCCCCTGATGAACCCTAGAATTGTATGGGGGGAACGCGGGGGGATGGCTGGGAGTTAAAGGGGTTTATACACGCATGTAGTGACATTGTCTGTCCCTTAAAGCGGACCGCTCTTTATCAGGGCGATTACTCCACTGGCAGATAGTGCACAGTATGCTGTATCATCTAGGTATGTAGTGGTAATGTATAGGGGTTTAGATGTTAATATTTTTTAAAAAAGATAAGTAAAAGTTAAGTTTTAACAGGGATTATTATTTGCAGTGATATATAGAGACAGAGTCCATGTAAAAGTGCTTGTGACTAGATGAAAAAAAGCATGGTGAGAAAACCCCTTTAATTATCAGCTTAAAAATTATAAAATATGCAGTCAGTACTGACCTGCTCTGACCACAGTCAGCTCTAATGTACCCAGGCGTGGGCGACCACAGGATCGGACTGCAAATACTGCTACCACAGAGAAGCATGAGCCGCATCAGCCTGGGGCACATAGGACTGAATACAAGCTGTAGATAGAGGGGAAAAAAAGAGCAATTTTTATTTTGAATATTATGTATAAAGCTGCATAATTGTCATATTATTAGAGCAAAGAACAGAACTGATTGCAGAGGAGAACCCTGAACCCATTCTATAGAAGATGCAGCTATGACGTGCAATGAGGGACGTGACCACTGTGTGGCAGCAAATACCTACAAATGGAAGGCAAGGGCTCACGCAGCTGCCCAGTGATAGCAGTGAAGATATTTAACCTCATCCTATCTTATTGAAAGAGACAACTTTTTGGCACCATACGCAGCTTTGATGCGGCATCTGAATACAGCCATATGATGCAGGGTCTTTGTTGGACTTTCTTGACGTCCTGATCAGCGTTGGGCTCCATGGGGGAAACATTTTTTAAAGGTACCTCAAGACATGCCACCCACAGAGGTCTAACATGTGATAAGAATGGGGCCTAATAGACACTAGAAAAGAACAGGACAATGGGGAGGGTGGCACCATCATGTATGAAAATATGTACAGATGTAGCAAAGTTTAACCTACTGTGATCTCATAGTGTTCCTTGTTATCTGTTCTCAGATCACAACAAAAGCCAGTGCAAAACTTGGGATAACTTTCCGTCCTACAATATCTTTATCTGTCAAGTTTATCTTTGTTACATCTATATGTACAATAGTTTTCCTCCGGAAGGAAGCTGGCTCTGACGTCACCTATTGGAGGTAGCTCCACTATAGGTTCCACCTACTGGGCCCTGAAACATGACTAGTAGTGTTGTGCTTTCCTATGGGAGAAAAAAAAGCCAATACAAAAATGGCGCTTTGTCCTCTGCACACTGCATGTGTTTTTTCCCTAATCCTCTGGTAGATCACATACATTTACAAAAAGAAGCTCCAATGCTGAGAAAGTTTGTCCAGTCAAAAAATACAATGAAAAAAATATTAGGGCTTAAAGGGGTTTTGCCACGATCTCATTTCATACCTCCTGCTTCCAGCTCTTCAGCTCTGTGTACTCAGAAGGGGGCGTGTGTGATTTGTTTGAATTGTATATCATGTGACCCAGCAGGATGACATCACCAGGCCTTTCATCTCTCTAGTCAAAGATCTGTTTATGTATAGAGTTGTGAGTAGCTGAGAGGTAAAGTTTTTACCCCCAGACACAAGGGTCCTAGGTTCAAATCCCTGCAGGAACCAAACCTGTGGATTTTATTTTTCTCTTGCACAGACCTGATTGAGGTTTCTTTTTTATTTATTTGCACTGTTTGACTAATTACTGAGTACAGAAGTAGAGTGACAGCACCTGGGCTTTGAACACTCAGTAGCTGCCTGAGAGGAGAGGTGATGTCTGAGCATGTGCGACCAGGACTGAGCAGCTCTCAGCCCTGGTCGTATCCCCTGGAGACGAGCTGTAAACAATGGATCACTAAAGGAGCAGCTAAAACAAAAATGGTGCAGAATTTTTAATAAGAATGAATGGTGAAAATGTTTGTTATTTCATTTGCCACATCAATTTTACTTTGTGGCAAAACCCCTTTAATGTGCAGGTCAATTTCGAGCTGAAATAAAGAGTTGTAGTCAGTATTATGGGTGTCACTATAGCCAGAGCAGCTGCTATGGGGAATACTGTATTTTTAGGTAGGGAAGGTGGCTTTCTGGCTCTTGCACTCCCACATGGATTCTATAACATATACTGCCAGTAATGTTTCCCACCAATAGGTTGAAGGCATCCAGCTCACTGCTACGAGGCCCTATGAATTCTAGGTACGCCCCTGGTCAGTATGGTTCCATATAGCTGCCATGTTACAGTGGACCTTCTACTAGAAGTATTCAGTACAATGCTCCTATAGGAATGTGCTATGTAAAAAAGAATATCATTGGGCAGGGAAAATACCTTGCATGCGGGATATTGCTCCTGTCAAATACAGAAGAACATTGACTCCGTATTATGCACCATATCCATGATGTCATGCTATATGCAGCCAGCACCTGTGACATCTCCTGACAAGTCTGTTTTAGTAAATCCTTGTGTTCCCTGTGATATAACAATTCTGGATCGACTCCTCTTCCATCTCTATGTTGTGCTGTTGCTCTGTTGTTCATTCTAGAAATGTAATGCTGAATCTGACAGATGGGTGTTACCATTCCAGTATCCAAAGGGATATGTCCACGTAGTATTACATGCCAACAATTCAGATAGTGTCTAATATATGGATAGGTATTTTTCAGCAGACCATAAGCCACTTATGCAATAGCAGCTCCCTACTTATGCTCACAGAGGGTGATTCTGAGTGGGGGACCCTCTCTGACATCCCTATGTTTTAGAAGGACATGTCCAAAAAGTGTGTTTTATACAGTGAGCCTTGACTTCGGACTTTTGAAGTCAGATTGCTTAGATCAGCTAGGGGTTGGCCAGAAAAGAACCCCCAAGATTGTAGAGGTTATGTAGTAACCTGGAGCATCTTCCCTTATCAGTCTGTGTTGTGCTGTTCCTCTGTTATTCCTTCTAGAATTTTTTTTACTGAACTGTCAGATGGGCGTTACCATATGGGGTGTGTGTCACTGCACAGTCTGACATTGTCCAATCAGTGCTAAAGTCAGTGTGTTCAGGGACACGCCCCTTTGAAATGGTAACACCCATTTGACTGATTCAGTAATACATTTCTATTAGGAATAACAGAGAAACAGCACAACACAGAGCTATAAGAGAAGAGACTTCAAGATTTTTATTTCATAGGGAACACAAGGATTTACTAAAACAGACAAGTTAGGAGATGTCACGGGTTCTTTTAATTTCGGCTGGTCTAAACGGATCATTATAGAGTAGAGGTCCCCAACTCCAGTCCTGAAGGCCCACCAACAGGTCATGTTTTCTGGCTTTCCTTAGGATTACACAGGTGATTTAATTACTGTCAGTGCATTCTGTGGGAGATCCTGACACAGGTGATCTAATTATTGTCAGTGCATTCTCTGGGATATCCTGAAAACATGACCTGTTGGTGGGCCTTAAGGACTGGAGTTGGGGAACACTGCTGTAGAGCGTCAACAGAGAGGTTTCCATAGGGTAGGACCCTTCTGAGTTGACATCTCTATAGACAATACCTTTGGCCCATTGATAGCATCTAATCTAATCAGTTTCTTATTAGTTGACTGAGGCTCTCGTCTCATCTTTGGCTTATAATGGGGGGGGTGATGTGCCCCCTGCGAGCAGGAAAACAAAGTGTGCGCCAGCCAAGTGCTGTAGTTATCGGCGACATTAGAGGGCAGTAAAACACCACACAGTGGATACAACAACTCCTTGCACATGTAGTCAGGGGGATTAGGCTTCCAGGAATGAAACCTTTATATTTTTGTTAGCTGGGGTTAAATGCTTGTCTGAAGTCAATCTTGGGGTAATCCTTAATGCATGGAGATCTATCCTTGTCTTCCTTGTGGCATTAAACATCATTTATAGGGCTCGTCCTTGTGTTTTAAAGTCAAAACTTGTCCATCTTAATTTCTTGTTTGTCATCTGCTAAATTTTGGGGCAATAAAACGCTGATACCAGATGACTTCCTCCTATAAATATTCTCAGGTAGCATTCATTGCTTATGTTCCAGATCCGAAATGGCTGTAACCAAGCACAGGGTCACCAAAAATCACAGATGGCCAACCCTGTTACGCACAAACTGGTAACCTATAATGATGATACATGATCTATATAGGTCACAATACGGATGTGAACACATTGGTAGCATTTACTGCGACCTGTAAAATGAGGATAATCACAATAGAGCTCCGCCAGCTTCATAAAAAGTCATGAACACCGCTATTTCGGACACTGGAAAAAGGTCTCCTATTTTATGGACTGTCCAGGGATTTACGGACAGTTGGCAATCCCGACCACAGAAGCAGCCATCCGCATACTTGGGAGTGAGGAGTCAAATATGTTACATTGAGACATTTCATTATTCTCCGCATTAATTTTTTAAGATAATTTTGCCCTTTTAAAATAAGATAAAAAAAAAGTTATATACGCCCATTCGCTCACCTCGGACCCAGCTCTGTGCCATCCTCGCCTCCACTGATCTTCTGTTCAATTCTTCAAAAAGGGGACGTTACCGCTGCAGCCGCTGATTGGTCCAAACCGCAGTATCACGTGACCATCACGACCAATCAGCATCTGCAGCGGTGATGTCCCTGTTCAGTATAAATACCGCCCCCCGCACAGCATGGGAGCAGACGTGCGGTCAGCGTATCGAAGTTCCACCCGCCCTCCCACTTATTGCGACATTGAAGAGTGCGGGGAGGTATCCTCTAGGGCAGAGTGTGTTGGGGTCAGATGCGTGGGTACTGATACTTGTTGCAGTGGCTGTGGAGGGATGGGGTCCTTGGAGGCGGTGACAATTTTGGTGGGGAGTCAGAATTCAGTATGGCTCCTTTTGGACGGGTCTGGTGAAGATGGGGGCTCTACAGGGCTGGGTCCTTGTGATAGGGCTGCCATCAGTCATCTATTAACCGTTTCAGTGCCCCATACAGCCAAATCAAATGGGACCCCCACCCATTACTATTTCCTATTTTTTAACATATCAGTGGGCCCCTTTTTGATTAGGGCCCCTGCCAGGAGTACTGCCCTATTGGCACCCCTGCCTTGTGAGCAGGTGAAGTGGTGGTAGGCGCCTGAGGTGACTTGTGGTGCCCTTGAGTCAGAGGTTACAGCTGAGGGTAACACATCCAAGGACCTCATCTCCATTGGTTCTCTTCATGGGTTTGGGGAAGTATGTTGGTTATTACAAAAGTTGTTTCTGATAATTCTTGGATGGTTATTCATTTCTTTTGATACATGTTAATAAAACGGCTGCTATGACCAATTTATCCAACTCGTCTCAGTGTTTTCTGTATTGGCAATGGTGGGGGTGGTTGGAATGGTTTTTTGTAGTTGGGTTGGATAGATGGTCATAGGTGTGAGCAGAGGTAGGGGCTGCTCAGGGTCAAGAATGTAAAATGGATTGTGGTCAGATTCGACGCGGATTCTGAGGCACATTCAGCGTGGAGTCCACACCAGAATCAGTGTCCAATCAGCTGCATGAAAGTACGCTTATAGACACCAATAGAAATCTCAAAAATATTTCGGATGTATCCAGTTCTACAGGACACATTAGACTATGTTCACACCTCCATCAGAGTCGCTGTACGCTGCCAATTTCATCAGGTTGGATGGGAGGAACAGCCGTGCATGCGTTGTTGCTGTCAATATGATGGACACCACAAAAAACTCATTTAAGTGAATGTAGTCCATGGGGCACAATTGGGATCTATTGTATGACATTGTGTCGCAGCTTCTATTAGAAACCTACGTCACCACACAAATATGAACAGAGCCTTGTGACGCTAATGGTGAGATGGAGGAATATGGTCAAGCATAACAGTGTCAGCTTTGTCATGTCCGTCCACAACAACAGATCCTCCATGTGTATAGATGACAAATCAGTGCTGGACCCATCTACAGGCTTCAGTCTGTACATGACATTTCCTCATTGGGTAACCTGTAGAACCTAAAGGTGTCCATATACATCGGAGGATATTTGGCTGAACCCACCCATTTCTTTTGTATACGGGGTGACAACTGTTCGCCGACAGTAGAAAGAAGGTTTGGGGATGTTGGATTTCTCCACCATCAATCTGTTGTTCCCACATAAGATAAGTCATCACCGAAGAGGTCTGGCAGCGGTTTAGTCCTCTATACCCACTGATAACACCTACATGCTCAGACGCCGGAGATGGGGGATTGGGGTTAGGAGGACAGTAATCAGCTGACAACTTCTAAAGGTGTACAGACCCCTTTGGGCTGGGTTCACACAATGAGCTTTAGAGCATGTTCAAACGGCGTTTTTGGACGAGGTTTTCGGAGCGTTTCCTCGTCCAAAATGCTTCGAAAACACCCCCAGTTCATTTAATTGATCCCTATGATACCTTGTTGTAGTTCACACACGACGAGGTTTTACACGCTTTGGAAACAATGAAAAAAGAAGTGTCATGTCAATTCTTGAAGCGCGTTGTAGGCGCGGTTTTCGACGTGGTTTTTGTCCTGGCTATTTATGTGTATGGGTGAAAACCTCGTCGAAAACCTGATCCAAAACCTGATCAAAACCTCGTCTGAAGAAGCGTGTTTCAGGCGAGGTTTTGATGTGGTTTGGACGAGGTTTTAGGTGAGGAAACGCTCTGAAAACCTCGTCAAAAACCTCGTCCAAAGACGCCGTGTGAACATGCCCTTACGTATGAAAATTGTCTAGCAGTGAGATGGTCTTTATTGCCCATAGCAACCAGTCAGAGCCCATAGCAACCAATCAGAGCTCAGCTTTCATTTTATATAGTGCTCTGAAAAAATGAAAGCTGAGCTCTGATTGGTTGCTATGGGCTCTGATTGGTTGCTATGAGCAATAAAGACCATCTTACTGCTAGACAGTTTTCTTACATAAGGCTCAATGTTTTTGGGCATGTATTTTTCAGCAGTATTTGTAAGCCAAGACCAGGAGTGGAGCCTACATAGAAAGAAAGCATGGTGAAAAAGCTCGTACGTCTTATGTGTTTTTGACCCATTCCTGGTTTTGTCTTACTGCTGCAAAACATGCAAAAAAAAACAAAACTAAAAATTGGGGCACATTTATCACCAGATTTCTCATATAATTTGCGCTATAAAAAATGTCGATCACGCTTTACACCACATTTATTGTGTGTTTCTAGACACTTCAGCTTATGCAACAAGAGGGAGTGGCTTCACAGAAAGGGGTGTGGTTTAGTGTTTGATACCATGCCCCAAATAATGCACCAAAATTTTAGTGCAGTGAGTGGCATAAAGTAAGCCAAAGTAAAAACAGTGTAAAGTTAGACTAGAGAGTTCTAACCTGTGCCAGATTTATGAACACTATGATAAATGTGGCACATTGTAAGACTGTCTAACTGTACACTTTAAGGCTATGTTCACACGGCAATAATTGCAGGAGGGAGCGAGGCCATGGGTGGAGGGGGCGTGGCAACCCGCCGGCCCCATAGACATTCATTATTCTCGGCGCGTATACGCTCTTAGGATGCTCTTAGACGGAAGTGGCCACTAAGCTTAGAGTGTCAAAGTCGTGCCAGTCATCTAGCGCACAGTCCATGCTGATGTACAAATGGTCTGATGTGACACTTAGTTGCCTCTCACCTCCCTTAAACATGCCTGGAGTTGTGTGGCATCATGCGGGGCATTGGTTACAACGAAGCGGTCATCAGTGTGTGATGGAGCCAAAGGATGTCCACTTTTTTGCCTTTCTGCAACTCTTCCAGTATCTCTGTATCTCTGATACAACCTTCTGATGACACTCTGTGACAATCTAAGCTCCGTGGCCACTTCCGTCTGAGAATATCCTGCTTGAAGCTGCCTAATACTAGGTACTGTTGATCATTTGTAAGGTGTTGTCTTTGTCTCATGAGGTCAAAATGTGCAGAGCATGATGAGGAGGACTGTTAGAGTATATTCACATGGCGTATATATAGATATATATTAAGTGAAATAAGTTTGCCACCTCCCACACCCACCAGGGGGAAAAATGGTGATATATATATATATATATATATATATATATATACACATGTCTGATGGATAGTTCCTTTAAAAAAAGGTCTTACGATAGGTTTACACATTGGGGTTCTATAAATTCCCTCTTGCAATCTGATTACTATTATTGTTTATGCCTCTACTATTCTATTCTAACATTGATTAGGGTCTGAGAGTGGTCGACCTTAGATTTATATGAGGGTAACGGCACACATTGGGAGCATGGGTGTTATATAGATAATAATCTCTCACAACGTTCGCAGAGGAGACCCCGTATGACAACTATAGCATATCAAATACACATCAAAGTCCAAGCTGTGAAGGCGGCCTGTGTGCTGAAACAACGCTGTTTTATGCTTCTGTCTTCTGAAATAAAGTTTTGAACACTTTATGGTGGCGCGGCCTTGGGTTTTGTTGTATATTGGATTTTATGGTGAGTTTGATTAAGCTCAAACCAAAGCTTGCACGCCGTCCTTGTGTGGGCGCCATCGTTACCTTTGCTTGATGAACTAGCTATAAAAAATTATACAATTCTGACACATTACAGCAAAACAATATTGCAAAATAATAGGCAAGTAAAAAGCCCTTGTCAGCAATTTCAGGATAACATTAAAGGAACACTCCAGCACAACTGATACCCTGCATCATGCCCAGTGCAGAGCCCAATGGGTGGGGCAAGCCACATTGATTCATCTTACCTCAGTTTTCTTGGTTTCATTTTGAATTCAGGGGCGTGTTTACTGGCTTCTACTAGGCTGCAGTAGAAGCCAGATCTGTAGCTATAGCAACCAGTGTTGGCATCCTATCAGGAGAGAACAAACAGGTCTGTAGCTATGGCAACCTGAGGAGCTGATGCAGCCCATACAAGAGGGGATATCTAGGAATAGGTAGAACACTGTTAATGTATACATATTGCAAAGTGACTTGTTTTTGTAAGATCTTTAACAGAAAAAGCAATCCTTGTAGTGAGACAACCCCTTTAAACCTCGGTCATGCCCCGCCCCCTCGGGCCCTGAGTTGAATATGACAACGGGCATCAGTTTTGTCCAAAGTGTATCTTTAAGGTTGTGTGAGACATGGCTGCTTTCTTCCAGAAACACCACCAGCAAGCTTGGACTAGCCCACAGGGGAACAGAGGGTCCCTGAGCATGCCAGACCTGGAGCTGCTTTTTAACTGCTTAGGGCATGTCTCCACGGCACGGGTTTTCGGACGGTTTTTCAGGCGGTTTGCGGTTTTTTCAGATCGCCTGAAAAAACGGCCGAAAATGAGAACAATTGTGCTCTATAGAAAACCCGTGCAGCAGTCCCCACTGCACGGGTTTTCTGTCTAGTGGCTTTTCCGCCCACGGTCCAGCCGCAAAATATTTTGCAAGCACAATCTTCCGTCCGGTTTCCGGACAGAATCTGTGCTAGCCAATGTCAAGGGAGAGGGCTTTTCTCCGCTCATCGTGGAGAAAAGGCGTCCCCCCCGCGGCCGTGGGTACGGCCGCAAAACAGGACAAATACCGGCCGGCAAACCGGCCGGTATCTGTCCTGTGCCGTGAGAATGCACCCTTAGACAACCTTGGGAGAGGCAAAAAGGCAGAAGGAAACAAAAGAAAGGGTAACAAACAGAAAAAAAGGGAACATAAAAAGGGAACAGAGGGTTTCTGAGCATGCCAAAACTGGAGCTGCTTTTCAACTGCTTAGACAACCTTGGAAGAGGCAAAAAGGCAGAAAGAAACAAAAAAAAGCAAGAGGCAGAGTATAAGAGGCATGTACAGCAACCGTAGGGTGGGCCCCAGAATCACCACTATTGGTGGGCTCTCAGACTAAACTTTACTGAGCCCTAACCATTTCAGTCTGACCCTGACCACCATTATTGTCCATGGGCTGGGATTGGTGTTAGAAGCAAGAAAAATAGGCAAATGTAAGGATCTGAGTAACAAAACTCAAATTGTGTTGGCTAGAACAGCGGTCCCCAACCTTTTTTCTACCAGGGACCGGTTTGCAGCACTACAATTTTTCCACGGCCCAGTGGGGTGAGGGGGTGGGGGGGGGGGGGTATTCGGGGGTGGGGTTATTGGAGGCATGGTTATTAGGGGCGGGGTTATGGATGGGGTTGGATGTTTAGAATCACACACACACCAAAAAACCAATAAAGTGTATACTGTGTCATTTAGGGATATCGTATGGGGTAACCAGTATTTTATAACTGGAGACTGATTGTCAGCTCTGTGGGTCAGTATTATATTAATAATGCTGACCCACAGAGCTGATAATCAGTCTGCAGTAATATTGATCAGCTCTGTGGGTCAGCATTATACATGTATATAGTATACATATGTAATCAGCTCTGTCATTATAGAGATATATGCCCCCTGTAATAATAAATATATCCCCCCAGTAGTGATAGTGATACATAGCTGCCCCCAGTAGTGATAATGAAACATAGCTGCCCCCAGTAGTGATAATGAAACATAGCTGCTCCAGTAGTGATAATGAAACATAGCTGCCCCAGTAGTGATAGTGATACATAGCTGCCCCAGTAGTGATAGTGATACATAGCTGCCCCAGTAGTGATAGTGATACATAGCTGCCCCAGTAGTGATAGTGATATATAGCTGCCCCAGTAGTGATAGTGATACATAGCTGCCCCAGTAGTGATAGTGATACATAGATAGCTGCCCCAGTAGTGATAGTGATACATAGCTGCCACAGTAGTGATAGTGATACATAGATAGCTGCCCCAGTAGTGATAGTGATACATAGCTGCCCCTGTAGTGATAATGATACATAGCTGCCCCCAGTAGTGATAGTGAAACATAGCTGCCCCAGTAGTGATAGTGATACATAGCTGCCCCAGTAGTGATAATGATACATAGCTGCCCCTGTAGTGATAATGACACATAGCTGCCCCCAGTAGTGATAGTGATACATAGCTGCCCCCAGTAGTGATAGTGATACATAGCTGCCCCAGTAGTGATAGTGATACATAGCTGCCCCAGTAGTGATAGTGATGCATAGCTGCCCCAGTAGTGATAGTGATGCATAGCTGCCCCCAGTAGTGATAGTGATGCATAGCTGCCCCCAGTAGTGATAGTGATACATAGCTGCCCCAGTAGTGATAGTGATACATAGCTGCCCCCAGTAGTGATAGTGATACATAGCTGCCCCAGTAGTGATAGTGATACATAGCTGCCCCAGTAGTGATAGTGATACATAGCTGCCCCAGTAGTGATAATGAAACATAGCTGCCCCTGTAGTGATAATGAAACATAGCTGCTCCAGTAGTGATAGTGATACATAGCTGCCCCCAGTAGTGATACATAGCTGCCCCAGTAGTGATACATAGCTGCCCCAGTAGTGATAGTGATACATAGCTGCCCCCAGTAGTGATAGTGATACATAGCTGCCCCAGTAGTGATAATGATACATAGCTGCCCCAGTAGTGATAATGACACATAGCTGCCCCTGTAGTGATAATGACACATAGCTGCCCCCAGTAGTGATAGTGATACATAGCTGCCCCAGTAGTGATAATGAAACATAGCTGCTCCAGTAGTGATAATGACACATAGCTGCCCCCAGTAGTGATAATGATACATAGCTGCCCCAGTAGTGATAGTGATACATAGCTGCCCCAGTAGTGATAGTGATACATAGCTGCCCCTGCAGTGCTAATAATACATAGCTGCCCCAGTAGTGATAGTGACACGTAGCTGCCCCAGTAGTGATAGTGATACATAGCTGCCCCCAGTAGTGATAATGAAACATAGCTGCCCCAGTAGTGATAATGAAACATAGCTGCCCCAGTAGTGATAGTGATACATAGCTGCCCCCAGTAGTGATAGTGATACATAGCTGCCCCAGTAGTGATAGTGATACATAGCTGCCCCCAGTAGTGATAGTGACACGTAGCTGCCCCCAGTAGTGATAGTGACACGTAGCTGCCCCCAGGTGTGATAGTGACACGTAGCTGCCCCCAGGTGTGATAGTGACACCTAGCTGCCCCCAGGTGTGATTGTGACACGTAGCTGCCCCCAGGTGTGACACGTAGCTGTCCCCAGTAGTGATACGTAGCTGCCCCCAGTAGTGATAGCTAGCTGCTCCCCAGTAGTGATAGCTAGCTGTTCCCCAGTAGTGATAGCTAGCTGTTCCCCAGTAGTGATAGCTAGCTGTTCCCCAGTAGTGATAGATAGCTGGCCCCCAGTAGTGATAGCTAGCTGGCCCCCAGTAGTGATAGCTAGCTGGCCCCCAGTAGTGATAGCTAGCTGGCCCCCAGTAGTGATAGCTGCCCCCAGTAGTGATAGCTGTCCCCCAGTAGTGATAGCTGGCCCCCAGTAGTGATAGCTGCCCCCAGAAGTGATAGCTTGCCTCCAGTAGTGATAGCTAGCTGCCCCCCAGTAGTGATAGCTGGCCCCAGTAGTGATAGCTGGCCCCCAGTAGTGATAGCTGGCCCCCAGTAGTGATAGCTAGCTGCCCCTAGTAGTGATAGCTAGCTGCCCCCAGTAGTGATAGCTAGCTGGCCCCAGTAGTGATAGCTAGCTGGCCCCCAGTAGTGATAGCTAGCTGGCCCCCAGTAGTGATAGCTAGCTGGCCCCCAGTAGTGATAGCTGCCCCCAGTAGTGATAGCTGTCCCCCAGTAGTGATAGCTAGCTGGCCCCAGTAGTGATAGCTAGCTGGCCCCAGTAGTGATAGCTGGCCCCCAGTAGTGATAGCTGCCCCCAGTAGTGATAGCTAGCTGCCCCCAGTAGTGATAGCTAGCTGCCCCCCAGTAGTGATAGCTAGCTGCCCCCCAGTAGTGATAGCTAGCTGCCCCCCAGTAGTGATAGCTAGCTGCCCCCAGTAGTGATAGCTGGCCCCCAGTAATGATAGCTGGCCCCCAGTAGTGATAGCTAGCTGCCCCCAGTAGTGATAGCTAGCTGCCCCCAGTAGTGATAGCTGGCCCCCAGTAATGATAGCTGGCCCCCAGTAGTGATAGCTGGCCCCCAGTAGTGATAGCTGCCCCCAGTAGTGATAGCTAGCTGCCCCCAGTAGTGATAGCTAGCTGCCCCCCAGTAGTGATAGATAGCTGTCCCCCAGTAGTGATAGCTAGCTGCCCCCAGTAGTGATAGATAGCTGCCCCCAGTAGTGATAGATAGCTGGCCCCCAGTAGTGATAGATAGCTGGCCCCCAGTAGTGATAGCTAGCTGCCCCCAGTAGTGATAGCTAGCTGCCCCCAGTAGTGATATATAGCTGGCCCCCAGTAGTGATAGCTAGCTGCCCCAAGTAGTGATAGATAGCTGCCCCCAGTAGTGATAGCTAGCTGGCCCCAATAGGCAGCCAGGACAATTTAAAAAAAAGAAAAAAAAAAAAAAAAAAGAAGAAGTAGTCACTCACCTTTCCCGGATCCTCGGCCGAGCTCCTCCTCCCAGCAGCCGACAGCAGCGAGTGGCGCGGGGGGTGTGACGTCACTGCTCATCACACTCCCTGCGCCGCTCATCGCTGCAGATGCGGAGCTCAGTGAGCGCCGCATCTACAGTGATGGGTAAAGCAGGACGGTAATGCATCGCTCCTGCTTTCCCTGTAATGCAGCCACATTACATCGGCCGTGCAGACCAGATGCCGACCGCCTGGACTGAAGTCAGCGGGTGGCCGGCATCATGTTAACCCGGGGCCGCGGACCGGCGGTTGGGGACCCCTGGGCTAGAAGACTGGGAGAGAGCACCTCCAAAACACTAGGGGGCGACAGCTATGAATTTGCATGTGCCATTTTTGTAACTTGGCGCAGACACACCAGTTCTACAGTATATAGAGGAGTATATAATACGACAGTATGAATGAAAGTGTTATGCAGCAAATTTGCTGCATGAAAATGTGGTGTCCGGCGCACAGTGTGCCAAGTTTGACCCTACGTCTGTTCATACATCTATAGAACCTGCAATATACGGCAAAATAAGTGGTGAAGGCGAATTCATAGATGTCGTCCTAGGTCTTGTAGGATGTTCCTGATTAGTACCAGGAGTCTTCCAGGATCATAAAATAAAAATTCTCTCAACTGGTATTATGAGACACTATGGGAGTCCGGCACAACTTTGTAGAAGGTGGGGGCTAAAGCTGTCAGGGAATGGCCCGAGACTAAAAGGGAATGCCACAAACTGGTGGATCGTTAAAAATCCTTAGGTGGGGGGCGAGATGCCTGCGGGGCTGAATATTGTGCAGGCCTGCAATATGGGGGAAAGCAAATTGTTGGCAACAGCTTGATGTTCTGCTGGGAAGCCTTGGGTCCTGGCATCATGTGGATGTTACTTTGGCACATACCACCTTCCTACCTTGTTGTAGATCACATCCCGCTCTTCACGGCAGCCCTATACCCTAATGGCAGTGATCTGTTTCAGAAGGATAATGCCCCTCCCACATTGCAAATTCCCCAGATCTCAGTCCGATCGAGCATCTGTGGGATGTATCCAAAAACAAGTCCAATCCATGGAGGCCACACCCCATAACTAAAAGTACTTAAAGGGGTTTTGCCACAAAGTGAGTTCCTTACCTCTTATCTGCTCAGGGGAGAATATAAACAAAGCATGCTGAGTCATGAACGGCTGCAGGGGTGAGAGGGAGGGGGTGAGCAGAGAGCGAGGAAGCAGGGAGCGTCTCTAAAGTTTACTCAAATAATAACATTACAACAGTGAATTCTCTATACAGCAATCAGCCTCATACACTGTACTTTCTCCCCAGCCCCTTGCAAGCTCCTTCATGTTCCCTGTCATCAGATAAGAAATGCAAACACGCAAGCGTGGCCAGATCAGCTCCTGTCAGTGTCCTGGTCGTGTCTAATGTAAACTTTCAGGAAACTAAGGGGGGGCACAGCAATGCTGTAGCTCTCACGGGCTTCACTTTTTGTAATCACATATATTTAGAAAAGTGATTAAATACCCATTTTGGAGGATCCCACGTCAACATTACATCGTGGCAAAACCCCTTTAAAGGATCTGCTGCTAACGTCTTGGAGCCAGATACCACAGAACACCTTCAGAGCCTTGTGGAATCCATGCCTTGATGGGTCAGAGCCGTTTTCAAGGACCTACACCTCATTAGGCAGATGGTTTTAATATTACAGCTTATCTGTGGATGTGCATCATGGCTTCCAAAAATATATAGGACGACATAAAAATGACTAAACTGTCATCATTACAAGTAACCTAATCTGCCCTAGAGAAACCTACTGCAGCAGCAGAGGGGTTACAAATGAAGAGCCGTCGCCTGTATGGACGTGTCTGTTTTCATCTGACGCGTATACGGGTATTTTTATCCATTCCGTGCAGTGATGTCATCGTTACCCCCTCCCCGCCATGTGTGTGTAAGACGCCTCCAGCCTGCGGCACCACGGGGGCCCAGTGACACCTCCTGCTTTATCCCCCTCCTGGTTCTGCGCAGCCTGCAGCCTCTGTTTGTCATTAATATGGCTGCTCATTACAAATTAAATGCACCTGTGAGCGCCGGCAGAAGATTTACAACTTTATTTTTCTCATTCAGAGTTCAGGGTCAGAAGTTTAAATCTCAGCCACCACCTTCCACGCCGCTTCCTCTCGTCATCCTGGATGGTCTTCTGCTAATCCCCGCTCTATACCTTCCTTGTTCAGCACAACTATGAACAGGAAGTTTATTCCTTCAGATTAACCCCAAACCAATGAGTCTAGCTGTATGGTCTGCCCCGTAGGAAGGGCAACCAGACAAGTCAAGTACTGTGTCAGGCACCACAGCCGACAGGACCAACTACAGCATAAAATACAGTTATGGGGGCTATTTCGTCAGCTCGGCCTCTGGACCTATTGCCTTCTTGGTACAGGAGTCATCACGGCCAGCACTGAGCATTTTGGCGCCTGAGACAAATAAGGCAGATGGCGCCCCTGTAAAAAACTCGACATGATGCACGGCCCCTTAAAAAAAAACAAAAAAAACACAATTGCGCCATCGTTTTTTGGAGGTGTAGTAAACACAACACTATTTTTATTCTACAGGTCAATACAATTCCAATGGTTTCTTTTCAAGTTGCTTTGCTGCGACCTTTTATGAGGGCTTGTTTTTTGTAGACTAAAGTGTGGTTTTCATTGGTGCCATTTTCAGATACTATTGACTTTCTGATCACTTTTTATTCAGATTTTTGGGGAGGCAAATCGACCTGCCCAAAAAATGCTATTTTGAACTGGGTATTTCTTTTTATGACATTCACCGTGAGAAATATATAAGCTTATGTATTAATAGATCTGACTTTTACAGACTAATTATGTTTCATTTTTTGTATTTTTTTATTTGAAAAGGAGAGTGTTTTAAACTTTCTATTGTTTAACATTTTAAATTTTTTGTCACTTTTTTATTTATTTATTTTTTTTACTTTTTTTTAACTTGTGAACACAAACTTTTCTGCAATACTAATGTATTGCAGAATAGTGTGCTAATACAGGTCTACTATTACCCCCTGCCTCAGAAAGGATGTAAGGGGATGTTCACAAGGTGCAATACGCCTGAAGTACGCCCCGCAGCTACGGTAAGATCATAGCTCTCATTGAGTGAGTGCTATAATTTTGCTGCTAATTCCCATCCAGCCTCTCTTTCCCCGACGCCTGAAAGAAGTGATATGTCACTTCTTTCTCCGGGCGCTCAGTATGTGCCAGGAAAAGGAAAGGTGGAGGGGAGCTAGGCCAGAGTGCACTTCTAAAACAGCAGGCATATAGTGGTACGCACAGTGCGCGCCGCTATACGCCACCTGAACATACCCTAATAGCGGCCGCTGAAGGCAGATGACAACTGCAACAGCTGGCACCCACCGTGCATGGAGCAGGGTCAACTACAGAGCCGACTTTTTTCCTTCCCTCCCCCTCTGATGGGAGATAGGACCCCGGCGTCTTACCTCTGCCCCCCTTTTATCCCGCCCTGGGGGCTCAAATTTAGGCCCAAAGGGGGGAAATCAAATTAGAAAACATGGCTTTTTTTCAAAACGTGCAACACCACCATTGGGATGTCTGCTGCGAAAAACCACAAAAGGGGGCCCTCACACGCAATGGTTTTTTACTTTGGGGTTTTCAGACGGTTTTCGGATTTAAAAACTGTCTGTAAACCGACTGTCATAGACTTTAATAGAAAACCGGCTTTTCACAAACTGATTTTAGATGGGAAAACCAAACCTCTTAAAACTTAGAACATGTTCATTCTTCCACTTGGTTTTCGGCAGAGCATGAACTGTTCAATGCAAAGGGGGATGGCTGATGGCTGAATCCTCAAGCCATGGCCAGAAACCATTCCCCTTTGCTGTCAAAAAAAGAATACCGGTTGGATATTCGGACCAGTATTTTGTCTATGCCATCTGAACCGAGGGCATAGCTATAGGGGGTGCAGAGGTAGTAGTCGCAAACCGGGGTCCTGCACATACATTTTTCCCCCCATAGGAAATACCAGTATTATAAATAAAAAATTGGGGAGCTGGGGGGCCCAATTTTTCTTTTTGCATTGGGCCCCGAAGCTTCAATTTTTCCCCTTACTGAATGCCCTAAAGGAATTGGGATGGGGCTGCACAACCAAACACAACCTGTGGACAGGTGCGGTGATGTTTTTGAAAGAAAGCAGTCATGGTTTTATGAATCCTGTACATATTTTATTTGAAAAAAGTTCAATATACAGTACTATTTTTTAAGTGTCTGAAGGCATATTACATCCACCAAGTGCAGCCCTATGCATCATAATCTCTCCATAATGCGGGGCCGGGTTTTTTCACAATGTACATGTGCAGCTGAACCCCATTTATTTTGGGGGCCCCCAAAAAACCCCCCCTTTTGGGGGGGGGCCCCCCCCCCTTTTAAAATTTTTAAAATTTTCCCCCCCCCCAAAAAAAAATTTTTAAAAAAAACCCAATTGGGGGTTTCCAGGTTTTTTTTGTTTTTCCCCCCCCAAAAAAAAAACCCCCCCCTTTTTGGGGTGGGGGAAATTTTTTTTTGGGGAAAAGGGGGGGGCCCCCCCCCCCAAACCATCCCCCCCCCTTTAAAAAAAAAAAATTTTTTCCCTTAAATTTTCGGGGGCCCCCTTTTTTTTCCCCTAAAAAAAGGAAAATTTTTTTTTAAAAAAAAAAAGGGGGGGGGGGGTTTGGTTTCCCTTTTTTTTTTTTTGGGGTTAAAAGGAAAAAAAAAAACCAGGGGAAGGGGGCCCCCTTTAATTTTCCCCGGGGGCCCCCAAAAAACCCCCAAAGGGGGGGGGGGGGAAAGGGGGGGGCCCCCCCCCCCCCAAAAGGGGCTTTTTTTTTTTAAAGGCCCAAAATTTTTTTTTCCTTCCCCCCCCCCCCAAAAAAAAAAAAATTTTTTTTTTTTCAGGGTTAAAAAACCCCCCGGGGGGAAAAAAACCCCCCCCGGGGGGGGGGAAAAAAACCGGGAAAAAAAAAAATTTTTTTTTTTTTAAAAAAAAAAAAATTTTTTTTTAAAAAAAAAAAAATTTTTAAAAAAAATTTAAAAACCCCAAAAAAACCTTTTTAATTTTTGGGGGTTTTCACCCCCCAAAAAAAAATTTTTTTGGGGGGGAAAAAAAGGGGTTTTTCCCCCTTTTAAATTTTTTTTTTTCCCCTTTTTTTCCCCCCGGGGAAAACCCCGGGGAATTTAAAAAAAAAAACCCAAAAAAAAAAACCCCCCCTTTTTTAAAAATTGGGGGTCCCCAAAAAAAAATTTTTAAAAATTAAAAAACCCGGGCCCCCCCCCTTTTTTTGGGCCCCCAAAATTTCCCCCCCCCGGGGGGGGGGGGGGGAAAAAAAAAAGGGAAAAAGGGGGGGCCCTTTGGCCCCCCTTTTTTTTTTTTTTTTCCCCCCCAAAAAAAAAAAAAAACCCTTTAAAAAAAACCAAAAACCCCCCCCCCTTTTTTTGGGGCCGGGAACCCAAAGGGGGCCCCCCGGGGGGGGTTTGTCCCGGGGGGGGGGGGTTTTTTTCCCCGGGGGGAAAAAAAATTTTTTTCCCCCCCCCCAAAAAACCCCCGGGGGGGCCCCCAAAATTTTCCCCCCCTTTTTTCCCCCAAAAAACAAAAAAAAAAAAAATTTTCCCCCTTTTTTTCCCCCAAACCCCCAAAAAATTTTTAAAAAAAATTTTTTCCCAAATTTTCCCCCCTTTTTTTTTTAAAACCCCCAAAACCCCCTTTTTTTAAATTTTTAAAGGGCCCCCCCCTTTTCCCCCCTTTTTTTTTTTCCCCAAACAAAAAAAAAAATTTTTTTTTTTCCTTTTCCTTTTTTTCAAAACCCCCAAAAAGGGGCCCTTTCCCCAAAAAACCCCGGGTTTTTTTTTCCCCCCCCCCCCCAAAAAAACCCAAATTTTTTTTTTTAAAACCCCCCCCCCCCCCTTTTTTGAAAAATTTTTAGGGCCCCCTGGGGGGGGGGGGAAAATTTTTTTGGGGGGGGGGGGGGGGGGGGGCCCCTTTCCATCGACAGTGAAGGGATTAATTAACCATTTCTCTTTCTCAGCATTTACGTGTCCTCCTCCCCGCACGGAAAGGCGCACGGGAACATTGTGTCGCAGGGGGGCGTGAATTTTATGCTGGGGGCCCTTTTCCTCCCTCGTTGTCCCCTGGGAAAAGTATTGGAAAAGGGGCATGGGGTCTTTTTTTTATGCATTTAAAAAAAGGGGCGTCTTTGGGGGTGGAGGCACACCTCCCCCGGGGCCCTTGTCCCTGCGGTAGGGGCCTTATTAGGAAAAAAGGTGCCGGCTGGGGATTAACACAGGGTGCGCCGCCCGTCTGGGAAGAAAAGGTCCTCAGTGATTTTGCTTTAATTACCAGGCAAGCCCTGTCAAGCGCAGGGGCACAACGCAATTCCCCCGAGCATACTACTCAGTTAGAGTCCCCTTTCTACACCCCCAATCACAAAACAAATACAAATGCTGCTGCCCCTGCCCCGCAGCACCTCCTGCCCCCACACATTCACCCCCAGCCGTCACCTACACAACCGCCTAATCCCGTCTCACTCCATAATTTCAAGTCGCCGTTTATCTTTTAAGGTTTCCAATCCCCCCTCACGTACAAAATGTTTGTGCTGCAAAGTTTGGGCAGATTTTTCGTGTTACCGCTATATTTTACTTTGCATTTTTAAACTTTAAAATATTTTTTAGCAGGGAAGTCGCTCGGCTGCGTTCAGTGAGGGTTAAACAAATATCCAATAAAGCCTACAGCTAAGTAGCTACTTGTGTTGTATCAAGAAAGTCGATTTATGTGATTGAAGTTCCCGGGCAATTTCCATTGCTTTCAGTGAGGTGCGGCTATTGCTGCCATGGCAGGGAATCAAATAGAATTTGCATGTAGCTACAACTGTGGCTGCTATTAGGGGTCGATGCGTTAAAATTTCCAAATTGTTGCTCCATACATTTCTAGCGACATCCGTGCTTTTCGAAAGCTGGGAGAACTGTCCTAGTTTTGGACACTGATACGCAAAATTTTAGGGTCAAAACTGAAGTTTACGAGTTGGATCATGTCGGCCATATTCTCATTACAGGCGGCATGTATGAATTTTGGCGTTTAAGCGGCATATTATTAGTATAGCATGCGCCTGATTTATTAACCTGCTGTACTGCGGATCAGAAATCAGGCGCATTCTAGTACTAATGCAACATTTCTGGCTCAGGTAAACCACTTTGAAAGTGGTTTACCTGTTCCAGCAGTAAAGCGCCTAGAATTACCGTAGCGAAGCTATACATCTATAGCTTCGTACGGTTCTAGTGCGCCCCGCCTCCCACACGCCGTGGGCGCCTGATACGGGCATACGGGAGGTATTACACTAATGAGAACGGGGCTGCGCCAGAAGTCTGGCGTATTTTCAGCCCAACATCAGGCGCAGCCCCGTTCATACATGCCGACCTATGTGTCCAGGTATTGGTTGGGATAATTGGAAAAAAGTATTCCAATGGATTCTGTGGTGGAGAAAACAAGAGGGCTAACGCAATCTCTTCTGGACTATATTCCGCCCATATACTTTAGGTACTGGACACAAAAGCGTGGTAGACCTTGGTGGAACATTTGCTCAATTTCTCATTTATGTGTCCAGGGTAGACCACGCTTCTATGTCCAGCATACAAGGCGTATACGAATAGGAAATGGAGCAAACATAATCCAAAAAAAGACTACATTTGCCCCTTCGTTTTCTATGGTTCCGTCAAAGACTCCATCAGGATCCCTTTTTTAGGTAACTGTGTGGAGCCAAAAAACATGATGTGAATGGCCCCTTAGACTGTCCATAAAATAAGCCGAGCAGCTTCACTTGGGCAAACCGACGGCATTTTAACATCGCTGTACTGCGGTTTTTGCTGCGGGTTTGCGCAAATAAACGCGGTCGGTTTTTGGATTTCCCCCCGACCCAGTACATTGACTGTACAGGAATCCGAAGGGTTACAAATCCCACAGTAGAAAATCCGTGCCATGTAGACTACAGCCTGAATTTTCTATTGCGGGCTATGGGCACTGGTTACAGTCAGATTTTTACAGGTTCTAAATACTGAATCCGCTTAAAAATCTGACTGTAATCCTGTGCTGTGTAGACATAGAATAACACTTGCACCTCTCCCCTACCTCTTCCTGCCCATGACCATTTCTTGCACCATATCAGGGTGACCCTTTTTTTAAAAAGAAATTTTAAACCCATGGCCCCGGGACAGAAGTACTGTCATTTAAAGGCCCTTGTTGGGGCCCCTGTTTGTTACAGCGGGAGCAGCAAAAAGGGTTTAAACCCGACACTATTTTTGGAGCACCAGGGATTGATTTTTTCCCCTTTCAGGATTGGAAATAGATTTAAAGGGGGCTTTCCCCCCCACGTAGTTAAAATTTAAGGTGTTTCCCATTTTTCACACGGTTTTTTCCCCCATCCACCCCTTCCCATCAGTGCCCCCTTGGGATGGGGGGGCTTGTTTTGGGTTTAAACTTGTACGAATTTACAGCCAAAAAAGTCCTTTTTTTGAAAAAGGTTGGCAAAAAAGGAACCCAAAGGGAACATGAAATATATAGGCTGGAGAAGGGGCTCCCTAGAAATCAAGCAAATCTGTACTGGAAGAGCCCACATACAATATCCCAAACCTGCCCCATCAAAAAGGGGGGGGGGGGGGGGGGGTTTAAAAATACCCCATCAGCCCACATACCAAAACCCCACCCCTTATCAGCCCACATACAATTTCCCCCCACCCCAACACCCCCACAAACCAAAAACCCCCCCCCCCAACCTACCCACATACCAAAACCCCACCCCCCCCGCCCACATAATATATCCCCCCCCCCTCAACCCCAATAAAATATCCCCCCCCCACAGCCCACTTACAATATCCCACCTGCCCACTACAATCCCCCTCCCATCAGCCCACATACAATATCCCCATCCCCCCACCTACCCACATACAATATCCCCACCAGCCCACATACAATATCCCCACCTGTCCACATACAATATCCCCACCCCCCATCAGCAGGGGCGTAATTACCAGGGTAGCAGGGGTAGCATTTTTACGGGGCCCGGGGGCCCTTGGGGGGGCCCCGCGGCAGCTGCTATCACCTCTGCTACCCCCCCTGATGCCCCTCCCGGGGCCCCCCGGCAGTGAACCCCAACAGTTCACTGTGGCGGGTGCAAGGGTGCGGGGGCCCGGGCTGGGATGCCAGGGGGGGCCCCCCGCCGCCCTCAAAGGGTTTCCGGGCCCCTTTGGGTCCACAGAGGCCCTCCTTAAAATTTGATTTTTCCCCAACAAGGCAAACAATTAGATGAAAGGGCCCGGGGAGGGGGAAACTGTGAGCTCCCTGCCCCCGCCGTACATAGCTGGCCGGGGGCACCGGGGAAGTGAAAGTCAAAGCGCCCCCCTTCCGAGGGTTCCGTCCTCGGGGCCCCCAAACCTTAAAGGGGGGGAAAGGGTTGGGGCGGGAGGAGAAAAGGTACGGGCCCGGGGAAGGGGCGGCCAGGGGAGTTTAAAAACTACGGGGGGGGCTTTTTAAATGGGGGCCCTTTTTACGGGGGGGGGTCTATACCTACAAGGGGGCCCATTCTTGGGGGGGGGGCTACCCCCTACAAAGGGGGGCCCCATTTTCTGGGGGGGGGGGTCTAAAAACCCACAAGGGGGCTCTATTAAATGGGGGGGTCTTTTTACCTACAAGGGGGCTCATTAAAGGGGTCTATACCTACAAGGGGGCTCAAATTTCGGGGGGGCTATACCTACAAAGGGGGCTCTATTACTGGGGGGTTTTCCCCCCTTTCAAGGGGGGGCCCCCTTACTTGGGGGGGAGGTCTAAAACCTAAAAAAAGGGGGGTTTTTTACCCGGGGGGGGGTCTAAAAACCCCAAGGGGGCTTTATTAAAGGGGGGGGGTTTTACCTTTCAAGGGGGGCCCCATTAATGGGGGGGTCTTTTACCTACAAGGGGGGCTTATTACGGGGGGGGTCTTTTTACCTACAAGGGGGCTCTAATTTCTGGGGGGTCTAAACCTACAAGGGGCTCTATTACTGGGGGGGGGTTTATACCTTTCAAGGGGGGGCCCCTTTACTGGGGGGGAGGGGCTATACCTACAAGGGGCTCCCAAATTTTTCTGGGGGGAGGGGGTTATAAAATACAAGGGGGCCCTATTACCCGGGGGGTTTTTACCCAAAAAGGGGGCCCTAATTTTAAAGGAAGGGGGGCTATACCTACCCAAAGGGGGGCCCCAAAATTTTGGGGGGGTTTTATTTCCTACCCGGGGGGCCCCATTAAAGGGGGGGAAAAATATAAACCAATACAGGGGGGGAAATTTTTACTGGGGGGGGAACTATAAATAAAGGGGGCCCCATTAAATGTGGGGGGGGGAATTTTGCCTACAGAGGGCCCTAATAACTAGGGGGGGGGGGGAATAAAGGCCCCACGGGGCCCTAAAAACCAAAGGGGGGGGGCCCATGTACAGGGGGGGCCCCCCAATAACTAGGGGGGGGGGGAACTATGCCTACAGGGAAACCCTAATAAATAGGGGGGGGGGAACTATGCCTACAGGGGGGCTAAAAGACGGGGGAACTATTTGTCTTTTCCCGGGGAGTCCCCTTTTTACGGGGGGGGGGGGGGGGGGGGGAATTTTTTCTGCCCAAAAAGGGGGCCCCCAATTTACGGGGGGTACTATTTTCCTACAAGGGGGCCCCAATTTACGGGGGGGGCTATTCGCCCAAAGGGGGCCCTAATCTAAAGGGCCCTAAATTCTTCATACAAAGGGGGGGCCTAAGGCCACAGGGGGCCCCCATTCTATCTACATGGGAACCCCAAGGAAACCCCCCGGGGGCCCCAAGCTGCCTTTTTTCTCCCCCAGGGTACGCCCGGTGGGTTTTCCAAACTACCGCCCCGGGGCCCCCTTTGTTTTCCCACATACCAAATGGGGGTGCCCCAAAAATTTCCAGGGAGTAATTCTTTTCCAAATTTGGGCCATTAAAATGGGGAGTTTTGTACTGAGGGGAGGGGGGGGGCCTAATTTTTTAAAATTATAAAAAAAGTGAGGGGTTTAGGTTTTTTTTGTTGTTTAAATTTTTAAAAGGGTGAGTGGGGGGGCGGGGAGGGAAGTCATCTTGGAAAGGGCTGGGCCGAATAGAGAAGAAAAGGGAAAGTGAAAAGCCTTTTTCAGACAAGACGTCACCTGTGAGGCACTAAATTTTAAATTTAAAAATATTTGCCCAAAACACCTGAAAATCTGGTTCTTCCACTGGGAAAAGGTCAATCTATGGGGGGGAAAATTACAACTGCAGAGCCTGGGGTACCCCCTGGTTTTCTACCACTATATGGTCACTGTAAGTTGGGTTAAAATACAGTCGCAAAGGGCCCGTGTACACCCGGGTCTTACCACTATATGGTTCACTGAAAGGGTGGGGGGGTTTTATACAGTCTGCAAAACCTGTGTACACCCGGGGGTCTCCCCTTTTGGTCACTGTAAAGGGGGTTATAAAACAGTCTGCAGGGGCCTGGGGTAAACTATTTTATAAACCCTATATTTGGGCACTATATGCGGTCTATTGGTTTTTTGTGTACTTTATCAGTAATAGTGTAGGGGTATTTTTCAGTCACTTTTGGGGGCATGTTATGGGGGTAAAAATCAGGTTCCTAGGGAATAGGGTTAATTTTGGAATTTTTGGGGCTTGGTTTTAAATGGGTTTGTTTGGTAGCGTTTGATTGGGGAGGGTGTATGGGGGAGGTATTTTACCCCTTGGGGATTATCTAACAGGGATTTCCGGGGAAGTTCGTTGTTTAGGGATTGGGGGAAAGGGGGGGGGGGGGGTTTTTTGGGGGGCCCCATTTCCCAAAAATTTTGCCCATGGGGCCCAAACTTCTCCCATTTAAAACCAATGCCCATCAGCCCACATACAATATCCCCCCCCCCCACCTGCCCACATAAAAATATCCCCACCCAATTGGCCCACTTTCAAAATCCCTCCCCCAATTCCCCACCCTCCACAGCCCCACATAAAAATATCCCCCCTCCCATCCCCCAAAAAACAATATCCCCCCCCCACAGCCCACATACAATGTCCCCACCCCCCTCAGCCCACATACAATATCCCCCCCCCCATCAGCCCCCCATACTTTTCCCCACCCCCATCAGCCCCCATACAATATCCCCACCCCCATCAGCCCACATACAATATTCCCCGCCCCCATCAGCCCCCATACCAATATCCCCACCCTTTCCCTCAGCCCACCTACAATATTCCCCCCCCCAAACAGCCCCC